>APFE030055181.1:2909-109495 GCA_000404065.3 Pinus taeda | reverse complement strand
ATTTCAAAGTTTGATGAATTCCATTTTCAAACCCTTCCTTAGAAAATTTGTGTTAGTATTTTTTTATGATATACTAATCTACAACAAGTATTGGAAGGATCATGTTGAACATGTTTACAGGTGCTCAAACTATTGGAGAAGAAAGAATTATATGCAAAACGCTCCAAATGTTTCTTTGGAGTACAAGAGGTGGAATATTCGGGTAATATTGTATCTCATGAAGGTGTTAAGGTAGACCCTAGCAAAATTAAAGCCATTAAGGAATGGAAAATCCCCACATCCATAAAGCATCTACGAGGATTTCTCGAGTTGACAGGGTATTATCGCAAGTTTGTTAAGGATTATGGGAGAATAGCAACACCTATAACAACATTATTGAAGAAAGATGCATTTTCATGGACTCCAGAAGCAACAAAGGCCCTCAAACATCTTTAAGAGGCAATGTGCCAAGCACCATATTAGTTATTCGGGACTTGAAAAAAACCTTTATTGTGGAAGGTGATGCTTCAAGAAATGGAATTGGTGTTGTTTTAATGCAAGAAGAAAGACCCATTGCTTTCGAAAGTCATCCAATCAAGGGAAATTGTTTACACAAAGATATTTATGAGAAGGAAATGTTGGCAATACTACATGCACTTAAGAAATGGTGACCCTGCCTAATGGGAAGACACTTCAAGACAAAAATGGATCATGATAGTCTTAAACACTTTTTAGAACAAATATTATCCTATGAAAAGCAAGAAAAATGGGTCACAAAGATGTTGGGTTTATGGTTTTAAAATAATCTACAAAAATTGGAAGCAAAATGTTGTGGCAGATGCACTCTCAATAAAGGATGAGGATGTGGAAGCATTGTTGTGTGCCATTTCTATTATCCAACCAGACTGGATAAACAAAGCAAGGGAGGAATGGAAGAATGGCGAAGAAGTGTGGGCACTCATTTGAAAGTTACAACAATATCCCAGTACATCTGATACATTTAGCTAGAAAAATGATTCGTTATGGTACAAATATCACTTATACCTATGTAAGAATTCCCAACTCAAACAAAAGATTCTTATGGAATTGCGCACTTCTCCCTTAGGAGGGCACTCAGGATTTTTAAAAAATTACCACAAGGTTAAGAAGGAATTTTTTTGGGATGGCCAAATCAGACATTAAAAAGTTTGTGGCAGAATGTTTGGTTTGCCAACAAAATAAAGTTGAAACAATTAAGACCCCGGGTTTATTAAAACCTTTATCCATTCCAAGCCAATGTTGGGAGGAGGTTTCAATGGATTTTATCATAGGTTTACCCAAGTCTGAGGGAAAAGTGTCGTCATGGTGGTAGTTGACAAAATTACCAAGTATGCACACTTTTGTGCATTATCACATCCATTTAAAGCCAGTACAGTTTCTACTACATTTAAGGAAACAATTCAAAAGCTAAATGGAAACCCAATGATTGTTGTAAGTGACAGAGATCCCATTTTCACTAGAAATTTTTGGACAAAATTATTTTCTACTCTCGATACTCAGTTATCTCATAGCTCATCTTATCATGCTCAATCTCATGGGAAAATTGAGATAGTAAACAAATGTTTGGAAGGATATCTTTTTCACTTTGTATCTGATAAACAGACACAATGGGTAAAATGGTTGCCTATGGCTGAATGGTGGTATAACACTTCCTTCCATATTGCAGCAAAAATGACCCCATTTATGGCACTTTATGGATATCATCCACCATCCATCACATAATATTTAAGAGAAAATTCTAAGGTTCAAGCAATGGAATATCACATTGAGCATCAACAACAAGTTCTGCAACTCTTAAAGGATAACCTCACGTTGGCATAGGATAGAATGAAACAACAGGCAGATCAACATCACAGCAAAAGAAGTTTTGATGTAGGTGACTGGGTATTCCTACAACTACAACCATATAAACAAATGACCCTCAAGCAAGCTAAGAAGGATAATAAATTATCACCAAAGTATTATGGTCTATACAAGGTGTTGCAAAATATTGGTACTATGGCATACAAATTGGAGCTTCCTATAGCTTCCCGAATGCACCCAATTTTCCATGTTTCATGTTTAAAGAAGGTTATAGGTGACAAGCTCCCAATTCAAACAATATTTATAGAACTTGACAAGGAAGGAAAAATCATACTGGAACCGAAAGCAGTCACAGAAACAAGAACTCGACAACTACAAAATCAATCAATTTCAGAGTATCTCATCAAGTGGAGGAACTTATCCACTAAATATTCCACACGGGAGGATGAGAATTTTATACAGACGCATCCAGAACTACTCAAATATTGAGGACAACATTTTTCAGAAGGAGAGAGGCATGTTAGGCCCCTATAATACTAGTGATTTCCCCATTACTATTGTCATTGTATCCCTTATTATTATTATTGTGCCCCTATTGTCCCCATATTGTTATTAGTATGCCCCACAGAAACCCACTATTGTTATTTTTGTACCCTTATGTTATTACTGTTATGTCAGCATGATTATATTGTGATCCCTTAGACTCGTATATATAGAAGGGAGGTTTAGTCATTTGTATCATCCAAGAATTGTTCATTTGTGTAATGTAAATGAGGTTTCCCCCTCAAAGAGGCTGAATTTTAAGGTGTTGATCTATCTTTTCTATCTTTTTGTGAGATGGTTTCCTAACACGCTCGCCTTCCTCCCTAGTGCATGGTGCAGTCCTAGTGAACAATCCCTACAACTTCACCTCTTGAAACTACAGCATGCACTCAGCTTGCCTCCTCCTCTTCCAAAGTTTCACATGGCACAGTCATAGTGATAATTCCTTGCCTCCCTATCTCCTGTAAGTTCGTCCTGGTCCTATAAGGCTTCTCTTTGTCTCCCTTGCACATTATTGATTCACAGTTAGTACATTTATTGAATCATAGTAGAGTAGGATATTTTTGGGCTAATATCTTCTTGCCATGAATGGTCCTTACCTGCAAGAGTTATTAGTAAGAATGGAAAAGTAGTTTGAGTATATTTGCTGAAAGAAGTTGTCCAAAAAGGAATTTTGAAGACAAAGGCACAAGGAAACTATGTTGTGACAGTTCAAGGGATGTTGAATTATGATGATAAAAGTGACCCATGAAGACTCCATAATATCTCTAGACCATTTGGAGGGTATAAGGAAACTACAATGCAATATTTTTTATAAGCATTGAAGACATAGTGGCAGTGTTGTCACTTCTCAAAGAACTTCATGTTAAAATTCATTAGGTTCCAACTCATCAATGTCAATGACTTTTCTTGTTGTTGTCACATGATGATGACGTAATTTTGGAAAATATTGTAAATGTATATATGTGGAAGTCCAAGAGTCACATATGGACAAAATAGTTAGTAGGAAAATTACAAAAGTCTTGTGGAAGTTCAAAGGTCATGTTTGAAGTCTAAGAGTCATGAGAGTATTCTAAGAGTCATAGCAATATGAAAGGTCATCCCACTTGTTATAAAAGAAACCTCATTACTCAATCAACTGAATTTTCACCTTGGCTTCTCAAACTATGCATTAGAGCTAGTGGTGTCTCATTGTAATGATGTATCTTGGAACTTTTGCTTAAAAATCGAAGATTGTTGAGACAACACACTTTCATGCATATATCATGAATATTGTAACACTATTCTTTAGATGTTTGCAATATCTGTTTATGTTCTTATGTACTAAAGAAATTGAACTACTTCATTGGATTTGGTACTCATATTGTTGAATATGTGTTGTATTTTCTTTAATTATTGTTATGTCTATGTGAACTATTTTGCTAAATGGTTAACAATTCTTTTATATGTATGTATATGTGTCTTCATTATAATAGTACTACTAATTTTAATCTAAAGATTCTCTTTCTCTTCCCTCCTAGTGAAATGACCTTGATACATTTTTCAATTGAACATTTCACAAGGCTTACTTACTTTCTCATTCAAAGGTACATCCATGTTTCTCTCTTATTATAACTATTGCATCCAATGAAAATATTTAGGATAATGGCAGTCGGGCCATATTCCGGAGGGGACTCCTACACCAAATAAGGTTAGGTCTAATTAGGACTTTATATTGGGGAGACCCCCTCTATGTCGGTTTCCAAAACTATCAACAAAACCTAGCTACATCTTATTTCATCTTGGGCCAATACCCATTCCTTAGAAAGTTGGCCACTATCTTCCCTACATTGAAGTGCCCTGGAATATTGGAGGTTTGTACTTCGTTAATCAACTACAAATCCTCACCTTTAGGAACACATAGTTTATCCATCATTTAAAGTAACCCATCCTAGATATGGTAGTCATTGGTTTTGTCACCATCATGCACATGAAGCTGGTTCTACAAATGCTAAAACACCTTCTTGAATTCCTCATCTTGAATATTCCTCTCTATATTTATTGTGGATGAATGGATCCATGTGCATTATAGTTTCCAAAGCTATGATCTTCGACATGGTTGGCCTCGAAAGCATCTTTTCCAACTTATTTGTGTTTCCCTTATTGTACTTAATCACTATATGAAGCCATTGCATAAACCCCATCCACTTGTAATTCTTGGTATGTTGTAGCTTACTTTTGGCCTTGAAGTACTATAATGGATTTTGATCTGTGTGGATTACTATCTCCTTTCCCATCAGATAATTCTTCCACTTTTTCACAGCTTGGACCAGGGCATAGAGCTCCTTGTCATAGGTAGGGTAGTGAAGAATTGTTCCAAGAAATACTTTATAATGGTAGCATACATTCCTTCTTTCCTACATCAATACCACTCTCATATCATACTCACTTGCATTTGCCTCCACTTCAAAAGGTTGTTGCATGTTTGGTAATGCCAGAACTAGTACTTGACTGGTCTTCTTCTTTAACTCCTCAAAGGATCTTTGTTGATTGTTGGCTTGTAGGGGCCTGAACCAAGTTTAGAGGTGATTTAGCCAAACAAATCCCGGTACTACTGGTCCTTTTGACAATAGTCCGTGGAGTGCGGACTGAGGTCTCACCCGAAGTAGTATGGGTGGGTTCTAGAACTAGGTTTCCACACCATAGAGATGTCTAATGATTTTAGTTGGTCCACGGTCTGACCTTATGTGCACTTTGATATGCACACCTATTAGTACCCCATAGCCTACAATGCTACCCTTATGTAGCCCTGCTCGGGGCTTGAACAATGTTATTTCCTGAATTCTTACGATTGATCCAATCTTAGTTGATCACTTAGCTTATCTGTATGTGTTTAGTTATCCTTAATGGTGTTCAACAATCATATAAGTGTGTGGGATAAATAAAACAATATAATTTCATAAAGTATCCAATAGAAAATAGCACAAGAACATATGCACAAGATTTGGAATCAACTTCTCTTTATTATCCTTCTTCCTTGGTTACAAACCCAACTTCACCCTGCGTACATTGCTGCAAGGGTCTGTGCACTCAGCTACAGACTCTACTAGGCTTCTGCACACTCAGCTATAGAGCCTCTTCGTACTACTATGACCCAAAGTGCTTAGACTCTTACTCTATGCTCGCTATATTCTAGACTCCATTCGGTTTTTCTACTTTCTTCTTTCTTTAGTTTACAACTTAGAGCCTCCCTCTATTTATACAATCCCATGGTCTATGGACCATGGCTAGGGAAGCACTACATTCAAAGCTTAGGGTGGATAACCCTACGACTCTAACATACAATTTTCAGTTTGACCCCGCAATTCACGAAGTCTTTACAACAATAGTACTCAAAACCCGGGCTTTGATCCCCAAAACATGTTGTGGGGGGATTCTAGGCCCAACAGGCCCCCAACACAAACATTGTGACTCATCCTTGATTCACTTTGTCAGCATGGTGATCTTGGCACAAAGTCCCTTCAGCAACTCCCAGGCAAAAGAATTTATAGTCCCGCACTCCCTTTTAGCTGCCTAGAGTGCAAAGATTTTTCTTCCTATTCTAGTGAGGTGATCACACCACCTGTGTGAGACTCCATCTCGCCCTCCAGTATAGTCTGTGGAAAATCCTCAGATGCCATCATGGTGATCAGCGTCACACACTCTACTATTTGTAGTGCACCCCCTGGTTACTGCATTTGGTGATATGCAGTCCTAGCCATAGGAGCAGACTAATTAATTCTCGACGATAATCTTCTAATTCATTAGTATGATCACCCGCACCTTGCCTTGTCATCCATGGTTTATCGACGAGACATGCTCCCTTGATCTTATTTTCTAGGCTCTTGAATTCTGCATCCATCAAAATTCTTTTCTTCATTAGTCGTACTTGGTCCTTTTCAAGTTAGTGAAGTCTAAGGTTCCCTTACAGAATGGATTCCTGAAGTGTTATGTGTTCTACTTCACGTAGTTATGTGATTTCTTCATCCTGGGTTTCGCACATTGTCGTACCTATAGGTGCTATTACGTGTAGATTCATATTTGCATGCTTCTCTGAGATTACGATCCCTACATCATTTTGCAACCTTGGAATTGTTTTGGCGGTCATGGTTTTGCACATGGTCCTATAGGCCCATTGAACTGCTGGTACGCGCAGGTCCGAGTCAATGCATCTCATCTGGTGAACCCTGTTCAACACTTCGTACACTCTATTGAATGCTTCTCCATGGATAATATTTTTTGCAGATCGCCTTTCGTCTTGCTGCGTTTTGTTCTGATTCTCTATTCTAGGAGTGGTGTGCACTTGTGCAGGCTTCATATCATATGTTTGTACCCATCGGGAAAGGTGGGCATGCAAGCTGTTTTTCCCCTCATAACCGGCTCTCATCCATAGTTGGTGTTTTCCAAATCGTAGGTGCATCATTCTTCTGCATTCGTGCCAATCCTTGAAACTCTACTGGTGTGTACCCCACCATCCTATGGGTGTAGCGTGCAATGCCCATATGAGAGCATCAAAACGCTACCATTCCGGTACTTCGCTCTCAATTCTTTTTTGAAATTCACTTGTCACTGTCAACCCATCATACCTAGGAAGATCCATTCTTTTTTGTCACACAGCATAGTGATCTTATCATCATGTTGCAATTGAGCGTTGTTACTTCGTGCAACCAATTCTGCCATCATTCTATTTCTTCATCCAAATCCAAAGTGCAGGATCTTTCGTGCTCCCACGAAATCCAACTATTTGTTGTTGGATTCACCCAATCCTATTCTTGCATGGTTATCTTGTAGATACAATCGAGATCGTCATCACTATCATCATTGCGCTCTGGTTCATTATATCACGGTCCTTCTGCTAGAGCTAGTGGTACTACTATGCGTAGTGACTTTTTCTCAAAAATCATTTTGTGCTTCTTCAGATTTATGACTCCATTCATATCAGTGGTCCAGTCTATGCCCAGTAGTGCGGGATAGGAATTGCTATCGTCAACAATCTCTATTACTTCGAAATCCACCAGTGCACTCGTACCTTCAATATCCACTGTTACTCCTTGCAATCTTCCCATGGGTAAGATTTTCTGTTTGTTGGCCATTGATAATTGGATAAGAGACCATTGTAGTGTGGGTCTTCCCATGTGTTCCCATGTTTGTTTCAGCAGTACATTCACATCCGATCCGAGATCGATAATTACCTGATCCATTTCATACTCTCTAATTTGCATAGTCAATCTCATTTCCCTTCCTATGCACAATGCATGCTTTCCAAGTTTCCAGAACACGAGTGGTTCTCCTGACCCTGTGCACCTAGTGATAAGTTCCTGTAGTCCTTTTACAGCCTTGTTGTCATGTACCAGTTTCATGCATGTCTCCAAAAAGGTAGTGAGCATTGAAGGATCAATCCCTGGTTCTAGTTGATCCTTCCTACCCAGTGGAGGCCTCTGTGAAGCTCTTCTTAGCTTCCATGAATGTCTCCTTCACGCGCTCCAAATCAAATTCAGGTTCCTTTATAGGAGCCTTATGAACTCACGCACTTTCTTCTGACTACCTACCTTTATCATTTCCAGTGGTGATACTGCTTCTAAGCACTATTTTTACATTCGCGTCTTCTTCACGTCGCTCAGACCTCATCATTTCCAAATTTTGAGTCAGGGGAGGCTGGAGTACCACTTTTTCACACAGCCTTGCTATCAATGTAGGGAATTCTTCTACCTCATGATCAAACTTAGTACAGTACAAACTGTTAGCCTCCTGCTCATAGCACGTATTCATCTTTCATGATCGACATTTCTACATACCAAATATGTCATACTTTGGATGCTGCAATGTTCCATATTTGTTACTGAGGCCAAAGAAGTGTCCATGAGAGTGTGCTAGTCTAAGTGCCTCTGCTGTATTCCAATTTTGATGAGTTATTCCATTTTTGAAGAATTTTCAATTAAAAGGGAGGTCCAAACAGCTTAATCTTGGTCTCCCTAGGTTTCAATTTCCTGTTGTAGAATATAGAGAATCATTATCTGTCCAAACATATTAATCTTGGCAGATTCTTAGATAGGTAGAGAAGCAAGAGTGCTCAACAGCCTAATTTGAGCCCCTGGATGAAATAAGTATAGATGTAGATAGGAGGACAGTAAAAGAGAAAAAGTTGAAAAGCTGGGTTTGCCAGTTCAAGTGCACCCAATGCAAAGGAAGAAAAAATGTTAGGTGTATTAGGCTGCGTAGGTAGTTTGAGGTTGCAGAAGTAGATTGGTAATCACTTGTGGTCTTGTCAAGAAATACTTATCTCACTCATGGCATTAGCACCATGGCAGTTGCTTGATGGTACAAAAAGGAAGCATGACTAACTTCCCCCTTCATTTCCTTAGAAATCATTCACTAACATCCCCTCAACGATCTTGGGATCTGCCCAAAAAGCCCATTTTCACTCCATCCTTGTTAAAAACCAAGTTGACATCTGAGTTGACTTAGAGAAAACAAGCCACATTTCTTGTCTAAAATTAATCTTTACACAATCCATTCATTTCCCTATGCTTACGTTTCCATTCTATAAACTTAGCATGCATCCCCTCCTTTGCATTCCAAAGACCTCATATTAACATCTAACCTTATTATCTAGCTCCCTAAATCATTTCCCCTACCCCTATTCTACAAGAAACTATATAAAAACCCAAAAAAACACGAAATATCCCTCCCCATGGCAACTATAGCCAAGTACTAAAAGTCGGGAACCTTAGGTCCATTTGGGACCCATTGTTAGCCCCTCCACGTTCATTTCCCTTAGGATTTATTTAACACCCTGTTAAATAAATAACTATGTTCAACCACTCTCCACACACATTTTATTGGGGTTTTATTATTATTTGATTGATAAAATAACCAAATCCTATGCACATATTACACCCATAACCTAAGGTTTTAACCACCCGAAGACGCAAATAATTAATGATTATCGAGCGCGCTTTTCCACTAAACCCCGATCATGTTGCCCGCCTGTCCACTGTAGGATCAGCCCTCCCAGATCCGATGACCCTAATGAATATTGGGCGTCCCTTCGTAGCAGTACGATAGTACCCGATGGTCGACGATTTCACCGTCGTACATCGGGACAGCTGTTGGCCTCCTATTGCATCGGGCCACCCCTGACACATACTACTCCCATACCAAAAGCAGTCTGACGCAAACCGCTTACCACCCTCCTCGCTTGACTACGTCACCGCTTGACGTCATCATCCAAGTCACTCTGCCACGTCACCTCGCTGACGTCATCCGTCGTACTGGGTCCCACCACTAACGTCATGCTGACATCACTGCCCAAAAAAAAAAAACGCAAAAGGAAAAATCACTGCTTAGGAAGCCCAGAATGAAAATTAGGGGCAGTTTTTGATGCACGATTAGCGCTTCATTGCTAAGGAAAAATGGCCAAAATGGAAAGCCTCAGTCCAACGCATGGTTTGCAGCAGTTATTTTTGCCCGAAAGAAACAAAAAGGAGTGAATCGACCAGTTAAAGAGTGTCAGAAAAGAGTTAAAGGCCATTAAAGCCGAGTCATATCAGATTTAATAAGAATCAGAGCCACCTAAGAGAAGTAGAACCGACTAAGAGGTGCAGATAAGAGATTGAAGGCACAGTGATTGCAGATTGGACAGCAGAGCTACCAAAGGATGCCACATAGCCTCATTTTTTGAAGCAGCTGCCCCCAGCGCAGCATTAGATAGATATTTTTTACATTACTTGCAAGAGAAGTTAGGTTAATTGTAGTTATTTCCTCAGATATTCTATCAGATCTATTTTTGTAGATATTTTGCCTATAAATACAGCCCTGAACAATGTAATAAGGGTTGGTGGGTTGATGATTTCTTCTTTCTGAACTGCGCTGTAATATATCAGACTGTGCTAATAAAAATGGCGGTTGAATTTCACTGTGTTTGAATGATCTGAAGGTGGATTGGATGTTCTGGGACTTGCTACAGAATTCTTGTGTCATGCTATGGAACAAAAAGTTATACTAAACTGTGTTTTATGTTTTCTATTTTGTAAATCTCATTTAAGTTTCATAATCTTGGTAACAGAGAAGAAGAATAGCATAGGATTTGTTTGAATGCACCTTATGCTCAATCTCTGTTATTAATTATGTTTTCTTCAGGACTAGTCATAAATATGAATTCTTAACTGCTCATATTTGCACTAGTTCTCTCATTTTGAATACTGTTTAGGAATCCTTAATTGCTCCTACACAATATTCATACATTTTCCCTCTGCCAGTATAATGAAAGATTCTTGATTGCATTTCATTCCCTGACTTCATTCCATCATTTCTAGATTTGAAAATTGTTTCTAGCCTACCTATCCTGCTTTGTAGCGCTACCTTTTCACCAAGAAGCTCTTTCAATAATTACACTCTCAGTGACTCCATTTCCCAATGGAAAAAACAGTTATATACTTCCATGCCAACTCTGCTTTAATAGATCAACCATCCCACCAAACTAAATCAAAACCCATGTACACCATATCTAGCCTAAAATCATCCCTTAAACAAAGCTAAATCCTAAAGAGAGAGCCCTCTCTGACTGCTGGTAGGCTAGGACCTGCAGCCCAAAGCTTGGTTTGTGGTTACCTCAGTCGTATTCCCTTAGGGGTCAAAGGGAACAACCTGAGAGTTAACATCATTGGTGACTCTGATGGGGAACTGAATCGTTTTTTTCATCAGTGTAAATCCCCATTTTTGATCAGTTTGCCTCTAGAAAAGGTCTCTTGAAAAATCCCAAAAATAAAAAAATATCAAGAAACTCAAAATATTTTGTTTCCTGAAGAAACTTCCCCTTTCTTGAGATCTATTTCACATATTATCTCAGATCTGTGTTGGTGGACAGAGATCATACCCTTCAAAGTTTATTTATCCACTTGGCGACTCCACATAATCCTCATAATAAAGACTCTGCTGGAGAAATGAACCCAAGAGAAATATACGAGCAGATCCGGCTTTTGACCTGGCTTACTATCCAAGAGGTCATATTCTTTCTCTTCCATAAAGTTTTGCTGTGTATATTGTATTTTAAAAACGATTTTAAATTAGCTATTTATGATTTTCCTTTTGAAAATGTTGTTGAAAAGCCTCCTTGCACATTAGAACAGCAGCCTCTAAAAAATCATCATACAGCCAAGGAGGAAACAAATGTCAAAGCCAATAATTCTATCCGTGTTTATATCGAGCCCATTCAGCCAATCCCTGTACATAATCCCGTGCCTCGTAAGGTTCTTGACAGATATAAGCCTCTTGTTTTTCCTCCCGTGCTTAATCCTCTGCCTAAAACTCATCCTGAGTATCTCCCAAGATTTGATGGAGAGAATGGCATTACTGCGCAAAAGCATATCCAAGCCTTTGAATACTATCTTAATATATTTGAAGTGTAGGACGAGGATGTTAGTATCAAGATGTTTGCCCTTTCTTTGCAAAGTGAAGTTAGGACTTGGTTTAAAGCATTACCTGAGGATAGCATCTCTAATATTCAGCAGTTTTCCAAGCTCTTCTTTGATAGATGGATGATCAAACTTAATTTCCTCTTGCTCATTGAAGAATATAATCAGTTAGAAAGACATACAAATGAATTTGTTCATAAATTTTTTGATCGATTCAATCAAGTTTATCATTCTATGCCTTTGAATATTAGACATCCCTCGGATTTAGCTCTATTGAATTATCCAAGAGCTTTTGATGTGGAAATTGAGTTCCGTTTGAGAGAAAGATGCCCGTCCACTTTCAAATAGATGCAGGACATAGCTGTGGATGTGGAGGAAAATCTAAAGATGAGACAGGAACGGCGCAAAGCAGAGCAAGAAGAAAAACTTCATGGTTTGTTACAAAAGTCAGAGGAAATAATCACAATGAAAGTTGAATGCTTAGAGCGCAAGAATACATCTGTTGTGCAAGAGGAAAGTAATGTTATTCATGAAATACCTACCACAAAACAGATGACATATTCATACAGCCAGATGTGAAGGAGCAGCCTCCTGATATACTATATGAATATAACAGTTTCTCTTCTTTCGACTGCTTGCCAAAATACGATGAGGATGATGATGATTATGAACCTAATTACCAAATCAGCCTTGCAGAGGAGTCAGAGCCTATTTTGGCAGAAAGCAGAGTTCAGGATCAGCAGCCTAAAATCAATGATCAACGTGCCTATCCCAGCTATGAAGTAAAGGAGGAAAGTGTAGAAAATTTTGATTTCAATGAAGGAACTTTACCTTTCTGTGTTGATTCTTTTCAATTTATTAAGGAGAACTATCATGCAGTTAACAAGCAAGTATCAGCAAGTGTTGATATTAATCATCTGGAGGAAGCCCAAATCATTGTTCAAAATATATTGCCTCTAGTTTTGCAGCCCCAAAGAGCCATCGAATATCAGATTGAGGAAGATTCAAAAGCGACTATTCATGACCAAGTGATCCAAATGGATCCCCTGCCTCTTTGTTTTCAGCCATTTGAGTTTTTTGAAGAAGAAGAGGAGCAGCCTACGCAGATCAATCAATGGCCATATGAGCCTGTTTGTAATAAATTGCAAATATCAGTTCATATTTTATATGATTCATGTGCTAACAGGGTGTATGATGAAGTAAAGAAGTGCTCTTCTCCATTAGCAGGCTGTGTGCCTCAATATCAAAATGTTTATGATATCTAGTTTCCAAGGCATGATAGTGATCCCAAACTTTTGTACAGTTATTCAATTCAGCCCAGCAATTGTATATATATGTTGCGGGACCCTTTTGTACAATTTCTTTTTTCAACAAAGAAGGTCAGCAATTTTCTGATCTTCTCAAAAGTTAACAAAGTTATATTTGATGGCAAGATCTCCATTTTTACCACCAGCAAGCACAAACAACAAAGCTTGCCGATGTTTATAATGCTTAAATGGCTGCAGTGGCTTTTTGATTTCACCTAACAGCAAAGTAAGTGCTGATTAGAGTACGTACGTAGGATTTCAGTTTTCTGTTTGGATAGAAAGCCTGCTGCAGTTGAAGCCCAAAGTGAAGGCCCTAAGCTCTTCAAGTCTGCTATCATGTTCATAAATAAAGCATCCAGCAAAGGGAAGTTTTTAGAGTACATCAACAACTAAAGATCAAGGCATTCTGACCTATTGTTCTTAAATTTTCGCAACGAAAATCCATCCCCAAGTGTAGCCACTGTTAGCCTCCTGCTCATAGCAGGTATTCATCTTTCATGATCGACATTTCTACATACCAAATATGTCATACTTTGCATGTTGCAATGTTCCATATTTGTTACTGAGGCCAAAGAAGTGTCCATGAAAGTGTGCTAGTCTAAGTGCCTCTGCTGTATTCCAATTTTGTTGAGTTATTCCATTTTTGAAGAATTTTCAGTTAAAAGGGAGGTCCAAACAGCTTAATCTTGGTCTCCCTAGGTTTCAATTTCCTGTTGTAGAATATAGAGAATCATTATCTGTCCAAACAGCCTAATCTTGGCAGATTCTTAGATAGGTAGAGAAGCAAGGGTGCTTAACAGCCTAATCAGAGCCCCTGGATGAAATAAGTATAGATGTAGATAGGAGGACAGTAAAAAAGAAAAAGTTGAAAAGTTGGGTTTGCCAGTTCAAGTGCACCCAATGCAAAGGAAGAAAAAATGTTAGGTGTATTAGGCTAGGTAGGTAGTTTGAGGTTGCAGAAGCAGATTGGTAATCACTTATGGTCTTGTCAAGAAATACTTATCTCACTCATGGCATTAGCACCGTCGCAGTTGTTTTATGGTACAACAAGGAAGCATGACTAACTTCCCCCTTCATTTCCTCATAAATCATTCACTAACATCCCCTCAACGACCTTGGGATCTGCCCAAAAAGCCCATTTTCACTCCATCCTTGTTAAAAACCAAGTTGATATCTGAGTTGACTTAGTGAAAAGAAGCCACATTTCTCGTGTAAAATTAATCTTTACACAATCCATTCATTTCCCTATGCTTAAGTTTCCATTCTATAAACTTAGCATGCATCCCCTCCTTTGCATTCCAAAGACCTCATATTAACATATAACCCTATTATCTAGCTCCCTAAATCATTTCCCCTACCCCTGTTCTACAAGAAACTATATAAAAACCCCAAAAAACACTAAATATCCCTCCCCATGGCAACTATAGCCAAGTACTAAAATTCGGGAAACGTTAGGTCCATTTGGGACCCATTGTTAGCCCCTCTGCGTTCATTTCCCTTAGGGTTTATTTAACACTTTGTTAAATAAATAACTATGTTCAACCACCCTCCATGCACATTTTATTGGGGTTTTATTAATATTTGATTGATAAAATAACCAAATCTCGAGCGCATATTACACCCATAAGGTTTTTAACCACCTGAACTCGCAAATAATTAACGATTATCGGGCACGCTTTTCCACTAAACCCCGATCATGTTGCCCGCCCGTCCACCGTAGGATCAGCCCTCCCAAATCCGACGGCCCTAATGAATATCGGGCACCCCTTCGTAGGAGTATGATAGTACCTGATGGTTGATGGCTTCACCATCGTAGACCGAGATAGTTGTTGGCCTCCTATTGCATCGGGCCACCCCTGACACATACCACTCCCGTACCAAAATAGGTATGACAGAAAGCGCTTACCGCCCTCCCCACTTGCCTATGTCACTGCATGACGTCATCATCCACGTCACCCCGCCATGTCACCCTGCTGTTGTCATCCGTCGTACTGGGTCCCACCGCTGATGTCATGCTGACGTCACCACCAAAAAAAAATCGTGAAAGGTGAAATCACTGCTTAGGAAGCTCGGAATGAGAGTCAGGGGCAGTTTTTGATGCGCAATTAGCACTTCATCACTAAGAAAAATGGCCAAAATGGAAAGCCTCAGTCCAGCGCATGGTTTGCAACAGTTATTTTTTGCCGAAAGAAAGAGAAAGGAGTGAATTGACCAGTTAAAGAGTGTCAGAACAGAGTTAAAGGCCATTAAAGCCGAGTCATATCAGATTTAATAAGAATCAGAGCCACCTAAGGGCAGTAGAACCGACTAAGAGGTGCAGATAAGAGATTGAAGCCACAATGATTACAGATTGGATAGTAGAGCTACCAAAGGATGCCACATAGCCTCATTTTTTGAAGCAGCTACCCCCAACGTAGCATTAGATAGATATTTTTTACATTACTTGCAAGAGAAGTTAGGTTAATTGCAGTTATTTCCTCAGATCTTCTATCAGATCTATTTTTGTAGATATTTTGCCTATAAATATAGCCCTGAACAATGTAATAAGGGTTGGTGGGTTGATGATTTCTTCTTTCTGAACTGCGTTGTAACATATTAGACTGTGCTAATACAAATGGCGGTTGAAGTTCACTGTGTTTGAATGATCTAAAGGTGGATTGGATGTTCTGGGACTTGCTACAGAATTCCTGTGTCATGCTATGGAACAATAAGTTATACTAAACTGTGTTTTATGTTTTCTATTTTGTAAATCTCATTTATGTTTCATAATCTTGGTAACAGAGAAGAATAATAGCATAGGATTTGTTTGAATGCACCTTATGCTCAATCTATGTTATTAATTATGTTTTCTTCAGGACTAGTCATAAATATGAATTCTTAACTGCTCATGTTTGCACTAGTTCTCTCATTTTGAATACTGTTTAGGAATCCTTAATTGCTCCTACACAATATTCATACATTTTCCCTCTACCAGTATAATGAAAGATTTTTGATTGCCTTTCATTCCCTGACTTCATTCCATCATTTCCATATTTGAAAATTGTTTCTAGCCTACATATCCTGCTCTGTAGCACTACCTTTTCACCAAGAAGCTCTTTCAATAATTACACTCTCAGTGACTCCATTGCCCAGTGGAAAAAACAGTTATATACTTGCATGCCAAGTCTGCTTGAATAGATCAACCATCCCACCAAACTAAATCAAAACCCATGTACATCATATCTAGCCTAAAATCATCCCTTAAACAAAGCTAAATCCTAAAGAGAGATCCCTCTCTGACTGCTCGTAGGCTAGGACCTGCAGTCCAAAGCTTGGCTTGTGGTTTCCTCGACCGTATTCCCTTAGGAGTCAAAGGGAACAACCTGAGAGTTAACACAAACATGATGTTCTCATCAGATTCATACAATCACAAGCATAGTATCGTGGCCCTCTCCAAAAGTAACAAATTAGTTGTCTGCGATCCCTTGTTGGTCCCATTCCACCTCGGCCTCATTTGCGCCCCTGAGATCCAGCATGCACCATTCCTACATTTGGGTTGAGAGTTCGCATCTCGGTTTGTACTCTGTAGGCAAAAGTCCAATCCATCATTAGTTCGTAGCTTCTACAAGTGTGTTTATCATGGCCTACTGACCTGCAAAAATTACAAAACAATTGTTGGGACGTCTACATATACTTCTACAATAGATGACAATTATCCGTAGTGTGTTTTCCTCCTATCTAACATATCGTGCACCATAATGCAGGTGCCATGCTCAGTCCTACTTGTGCCTCAAGTCTTAGAGGCATCAACCCTCCTCCCATCAAGTAATTCATGAAAACTAGATAGTGGTTCTTGTCATGCCCCTGGCCTTTGAATTTTATGCACCATACCTCCTCGCACACTTCTGGTTGAGGTGTCCTGTCCTGTTTCAAACTATGCATTTATAGACACAAATTTTTCCGTTGCGCATGGATTTTTTGGACTCCTAGACCAGGATCTTATATAGGGGTCTCATGCAATCTCATTACCATCTCCAAAGCTTCATCCTCGGTGGAAAGTTTTTTTTGTGACAGCGTCATCCCTAAATGTGGTGTTAATGATGCTACAAACCATGTGCGATGCTACCCTTCCGTCAAAGTCATGTTGGCTTCGCAAATCATACTCTTGAATATTTGGCCTAGATCCCAGGGGGTATTTCCTGGGAGCGTCGAGATCTCCTTAAACCCAATAATTGATTGTGTCTCCAAATTTGGCCTGATAAATTCCTTGTTTAGCGCGGCCTGGATTTCTGCAGTTCCTACATTTGGATGGTCATTAGAATTCTTAATGTACCATGTTAATGTACGATCCTCAAATGTGCTTACCAGTGTAGCCTTCTTTATATTTTCATCCATGACTCCTTGTGCTTCCCATAACGCCCTTACTATGAACCAAAATTGGTTCGGATCTTCATTCCCTACTCCTCTAAATACCAGCAGTTTGATCACGCTCACCATACTGAACTAGGGTGGTGGTTGAGCTGGGGTGGGTGGAGATAGAGGTGAAGATGGTGAGATGGGTGGTAGTGTAGGTGGAGGTGGTAAGCATAGAATTCATTGCCTTATCAGACTGACCGTGCTTCTCAGAGAATTTCGTGAGCTCTTCCTCACTTTTCTGTGAGGGTGAAATTAAGGGACTAGTTTCTAATTCTTCACTACTTCCATTTTTGTAGATCTTCCCACTTCACATAGTCCCAAACATTAATTTCTTCGCATAGTCCACTTTTCACACAATAGAATCTTAATCCAAGTGTTCAATGATTTAATATACTTATCTCGCAGTCCTTTGAGGAAGCGTCATTCCGCCTCATTGTACTTGACGATCATATCTACCGCGAATTCAGTGATAAATCCTCCCATAATTCAATCAAGCCAATGGTTCACAGCTCGCGTGATCTTATCCTCTGATGCTTCTAATTTGGCACTAATTCTGGAGTCCACACGATTGGTTTATCAAGCTTTCACCTTCCCTGACTGTCTGCTAAGTTCGCGATCCACTCAAATGACTCAGAAGGAAAGGATGCGAAGAAAATTTCATGGATTTCCAGATATAAGTAGCACTCCAACCATTGTTCCTTAGATACTCACGTATTCTTGTTTTCCTATGCCATGAACTCGTGAATCTTCTTGTCCAACCACCCTTTAATTTCTTTCTTTGTTGGATTACAGTGACATGACATCATACATCCCTTATGTAGATCCCAGTCCCGACAATGGAACCATTTGTTGGCTTGTAGGGGCCTGACCCAAGTTTAAAGGTGATTTAGCCAAACAAATCCCGGTACTACTAGCCCTTTCGGCAGCATTCCGTGGAGCGCAAACTGAGGTCTCACCCGAAGTAGTATGGGTAGGTACTAGAACTAGGTTTCCGCACCCTAGAGATGTCTCATGATTTTATTTGATCTATGGTTTGACCCTATCCACTCTTCACTACGCACACCTATCAGTACCTCGCAGCCTGTGATACTGCCCTCGCACAGCCCTGCTCGGGGCTCGAACAGTGTTATTACCTGAATTCTTACGATTAATCTAATCTTAGTTGATCACTTAGCTTATCTATATGTTTTTAGTTATCCTTAACAATGTTCAACATTCATATAAGTGCGCACGATAATTAAAACAATATAATTGCATAAGGTATCCAATAGAAAATAGCACAAGAACATATGCACAAGATTTGGAATCAACTTCTCTTTATTATCCTTCTTCCTTGGTTAGAAACTCGACTCCCGTTGCGCACTCTACTGCAGGGGTCTGTACACTCAGCAATGGACTCTACTAGGCCTCTGTGCACTCAGCTACAAAGCCTCTTCCTACTAATATAACCCAAAGCGCTTAGACTCTTACTCTATGCTCGCTATCTTCTAGACTCCATTCGGTTTTTCTAATTTCTTCTTTCTTTACTTTACAACTTAGAACCTCGCTTTATTTATACAATCTCATGGTCCGCAGACCATGGGTAGGCCGACATTACATTCAAAACTTAGGACGGACAACCCTATGACTCTAACATACAATTTGCGCTTTGCGCCTGCAGTTCCTGGAGTCTTTACAACAATAGTACTCAAAACTTGGGCTTTGAGCCCCAAAACATGTTGTGGGGGGATTCCATGCCCAACATTGACCCTTTCCCCATTGGAAGCTCTTGTCACTTGTTGTTATGGCATGGAGTGGTGTTGCTACCATTGAAAATGACACTATGCATTTCCTCAAGTAATATGTTTCCCCAATGAAACTCTTAACCACAAAAAAATTAGTATGCAATGACAATTTTTTAATGGACTCCATGTTGGAAAGATCTATCTTTAGCTCTCCTCCACCTATCACATACCCCAGATACACCAAATACTACTATGTAAGCTCACACTTTTTTATATTCTCTCATAGTTAGTGCTCCTTTAATGTCTCTAGAAGCTGCACCAAATGTGACATGTGCTCCTCCGAGGTAGCATTATATACTAGATATATCATATAAATAGACAATACAAATGAATCTATAAAAGGGTAAAATATATCATTCATTAACATAATAAATGTACCTAGTGGATTGCATAAGTCAAATAGCATGACTAACCCCTCATACAAACCTTGTCTGGTTTTGAAGGTGGTCCTCCATGTATTTTCTTTTCTGACTCGAACTTGGTGATATCAATACTTTAAGTCTAGCTTGGTGAACTATTTTGCTTGTTGTAACCAATCCAACAGATCGTATATTTTGGGTAGGAGGTACCTATTCTTGAGTCTCATTTTGTTCAATGTCATGTAATCAATACACATTTTCCAAGTCACATCCTTTTTTGTATAAAGATGATGGGTAACCCACGTGGTGATGTACTCAATTGAATGACACCTTGCTTTAATATTTGTTGCAATTGTTTCTTCACCACACTTTATTTTATAACAGGTTTCCTGTATAGCCTAATGTTTAGCAATTGAGAGTCCATAAATAGCTATATCTCATGTTCCACTTCCCTCTAGAGTTAACCCTTTAGGCCCTTGAAACACATCCCTATATACCTGCAGCAACTCTCCAAGTTGTTGTTTTTGTTTCTTAGTACACCCGTCCAGTGATCCTTTTCCTGTTACTGAATCCTTTGTAGACTGATTTAATTCTAAAATAGTAAAACATACTTCTTTCTACAACTAATCAAATTATTCTCTTGGTTGGGACTTACTAGCGAACTTCCTTAGCTTCCTTTATGTGCATTGATGGTGAAGGATTTTCCATCCTTGATGAGCCAATACTAGTTGGTTCTCTGCATGAATATTTCATCTCTCATGTACATGTAGGGTCTTCCAAACACCACTTTTCTTACATCAAGGGAAACCACATCTATTTTACTTCATTAATAAAATCAATGTTAACAAAAAATCTAATTTTGCATTTTTTTGTTACCTTCAACTTTGCATCATTTTTTACCCATCCCAATAGATATGGGATTGGATGATCAGGAACTTTCAATCCCAATTTTTTTACTAGATCTAGTGCAATGAGATTCTCCTGTGATCCTAAGTCAAATGAAGCATCAATATTTGTCTTCTTGAACTCTAACTTTATGTGGAAGAGTTTAGTTATTTGTTTCACTTCCTATTGACGGAGGCTACTCAGATTCACCTCCTTCAACACTGACATACAAATGATCTTCTCATCCACATCCAAGCCACTTTCAACTTGGTTTCTCTGATCAATGGCAATGAGATTATTCTTATTATTGTCTTTTTTTTTGTTCTTTGGTTTGAGCTCTAGATTCGACTTCCAACACTTGTCCTATATATGGTAGTGAATGTTGCAATGGTTGTCGGGATATTTTCACTGGTGTGTTATGGTTACCATCGTTATATCTATTCCCCATTTCTACTTCTTCTTCCCCTCCTTAGAAGCATGTTTTTTCTCCTTTTGCTTTGATCCACTTAATTTCCCTTTCTTCGAGTGTATGTTCTCTACATATTGTGCATGTACACAAGCATTGTCCATCGTTTTGGGCTTAACATCATCACTTGCTTTCACAAATGGTTGTGTAAACCCCCAGATAATTGAGGAGTATATCTGGGTTCTTTGGGGAGCTACCCAACATTATGGTCATCTTTCAAAATTTTATGGTGTAGTCATATACACTCCACCCTTGCTTCTACCTAAATTAGTGCCACTAAATCCATTGGTCCTCTACATACCCAATAAGGTAAAATTGTGACTTTATTAGAGTTTTAAATTCCTCCCACTTACTCAATGGAGGATTTCCCTCCAACCTCAAGGTCTTTGTATGGCTTTTCCACCAAGTGATGGAATGGCCCTCTAATTTTAGCCCGAATGATATCTTATGTTCCTCCTCTATATGATAACATTCAAATACACTTCTAACTATTGTAACCAGTGATTTAGCTATAAAGCGTCGATCTCACCTTGGTATGGCTTGATATTGACCTTTGCTTCCATTTTGAATAGAAACTACGAATGGTTCATGGCACTCAAATTAGGTCGATTAATTCGAGTTCCTTTCTTTGGCTAGTTCTTTCTTTCTTCCCAATCTTCTGGTCTCCCCTATGATATGTCCTCTTATTTAAAACCCCCATCTTCTCTGAGTATCCCATGCTTATTATTCATGTCTGGCATGAGGAGATTCAAATCCACAACTTGTTCTTTCAGCCACAAAAACCTCTCCTATGTAGGATCAGGAGGGTTATTTACATATTCGTCATCCATGATTAGGGTTTTTTGCCCTTTGGCTTACCTGATCTAAATCCCCTACAAATCTCCACAATATACCCAAAAAACCATGCTCTAATACCAATATGATCTGTAAAATTATATGGATATTCCACTAGATAGTGCGTCACAACAGATATGATAAAACCGTGTTTGAAAATTTTAAATCTACACTATTAGGATTTATTTCTCTTTATATTTCTAGATTTGTATATTACAGTTAATTGCTTGCACATGAAAATTAAAATTATACATAAAATTGATAAAATAAATAAATAAAAACTCACAAACCACGATTTGATACAAGATATAACCTATGAAACCCTTTCGAGGGAAAATCCAACTGGAAGGTGAGGTAATTCTATCCTCTTTCTCTATTTAATAGAAAATGGTGGAAAGTACAAAGAATGATGGGCTATTTCCCATGGGATACTACAATTCACAGACCCTATTTGTGTTCTCTCTCCCTACCCCCCTCTCAACTATTTTTCTCATTTGTGGGAAAATACAGTTGAAAATAATGGAACCCCTTTTCCTCTTAGTGGCCCGGTCATAATATGTCACACCTTTGTCCACTTATACATAAAAAAAAAAAAAATTAATGTATACCTAACATAATAAGCAAGCACTACATTACTATTTCTTTGTCTTTATATGTGTACCTTTACTTTTAACGAGCAACCACATACGTTATATAATCTATTAACACATCATATGTTTATTCAAATGGTAGCCTTTGCAATACATGAACCATACGGCATTATAATGTATTAATGTGTTAATGTGTTATCGAATGTGATTTGGGTGTAAGCCCTACCTCACGGCAAACCTAGCTATAAGTTTACCATGGTATCGTATGTTAATTTGGCGCGGCCTTTGATGGTCCTGCCGCAGCTTATACAGGTGCCAACTCACCCAAGCCTTTAAGACATTCGTCCTTACTAGGGCAGATGGCATGGTCTGGCTCCTTTGGCCATGTGACACCTTGGAAATGGGGATCTCGGTCCTGACGCTTCTGGTTTCCGCCTTACTTCGACGGCTTGGATCTCATCCAGAGATCGGATGGTTAATATGTATTCTAGGGTTTGTTATGATATATAAACATCCGCCTACAGTCTCGGGGTTCATTTTTGTGCTGGCCTTCTCGGCTCCGGTCCAGTGTTCCACCTCAGGTTTAATGTCACCAGCAACATTCTTTTACTTGGCAAACAATTCAGATGCTAAGAACTGCTTGTCAACCGGTCATCTCAGGTACTGGTTCTTGATTACCAATTTCATAGTGTTTGTTAATCGTTCGGTTTATTTGAACAATGTCTTACTGGTTGATTTCTCTTGTTGCTATGGTATGCAGCCGTGTCCTGCAACCCTTCGGATGGAATAAGGGTGGCCTTTCACGGCGATTCAACCCTCTCCGTCACAGGTAAGTTGAAGCTCATGTTACTTCGCCTACATATCAGAACTCAAAGTCACCGGTCTGTAACTATGGTTTATGGTGGATGCAGACCGCCGCTCCTACGCGGGTTTCCTCATCTCATTTGCTGAGGTAGTCTCTGTAGAGAACCCTCACGGTGCATCCTCATTGCCGTCTGGTCTTATCAGTAAATTTTTAGTTAAGTTATTGTTCAATGGAACCTGGGTTCTTTTACAAATGTTCATAATCTTCATTGTTATACAGTACTGTTTTAAGGCACACCTGATTTGGGTTGATACGACTGTTCTTAGATTTTGGTTGCGGATCTGGCCTCAGTGCTCTGATCCGGCAACAATTCTTCTGCGACTTGTATTCAAACAATGTGTATAGTTAACTTCTCTTTCAGGGTTTGCCCTTCGATGCTATATGTAATTTTAGATTCATATTATGATGAAACAGTCTAAGCCTTAGGGCAATTTTCGCATAGTCATAGTATTGTGAAATTGTTTAAGCCTTAGAGTAACTTTGCTTGGCATTTATATGATTCTGTTTCGAATTTCCTTAATCCTGATACAGAATATGGAGTTTATCTTATTATTGCGATTTTTGCTGGTTTACATGACTGTCGTAGCATAAATAATCTTAGATTACAATGCTAGCTTCAGACTCGCTCCATTTTTAATGTGCGTTCATCATCTTTGCTAATCTGCACAGCATGCATTCATAGGATGTCTTCTATATTATTCTTTACTTTTCTCTTATGGAAATGCCATTTCAACCGAGGTTTCTCTTTACGTCTACATGCACAGCCTTGCTTGTATTTACAATGTATGGCCCGTTCGAGGTCGCATGCACAAGATTGTATTTATAAATGTAACCCTTTTTACAGTTATATGCATAGGATTATATAAATAAATGTAACCCTTTTCACAGTTACATGCACAGGTTTATATAAATAAATGTAACCCTTTTCACAGTTACATGCACAGGTTTATATAATAAATGTAAATGTATATTTCTTTCCCTTTATCGTTCTAAAGAACTGGAATTTTGCTATCAGGTCCGCTTGTGACTTAAATACATGGGTTATGAGACACGATTGATTATTGTTCTCTGTCACGTAGTTTATCAATAAACTCTGTTTATTTAGAATATTTATCTATTGTATTTCATGTCTTCAGCTAGTTATTCCTGATAACAGTAGGGTTGTTTATTCTTCTGCCACAGTGGCACCTCACTAGGGTCGGTACACCTTTGTTCAAATTCAAAGGCCCTAACCCTCATTTCAGTCGACATACTACAACATTTAATGATTTCTTTCAAGTGCTCACTATTGTTTTGTTTTACTGTTAACCTTTCGGCTGTTAAACATCATTCTGGTTTTGCTAATAAGGGTATGTCAAGTCTGTTACACAATAACCAGATCTTGATTAACCTTTCTCTGTACCGATATTCAGTCTTGGCTAAATATCTAGGTATAGCTTGTTCAATGTGATGCTAGCTCAAACCCTGTCTCTTAATTGACAGGCTGTCCTTTAGCTCTAGGACTACACCTGTACATTTAGGTTAACATTGCGACAGTGTCTAGGAAAATGCAAGACATGTTTTCCTGTTCAACTACTGAAATTTTAATGCATAATTATTCTCAATCAGGGACTTCACAGTTTGGAACCGTACCTGGTTTGCCAGTATCAGGAATGGTTTTTCAAACAAAACAAGTCACCTGAGCTTTAATCCTGCTCCTCCACCCAGCCATGAGATCCATCCCTCAGACGAAATTCTCCCCCCGAGCCATCCTGCAGGCCTCAAGCCCTCTACAAGATTTGTGCACTCTATGTGCCTGGTTATCTGGTCCTAACCAGACTTAACCACTTTTCTCTTTCTTTCTTTTTTTTTTTTCCTCTTCTTGGAAAAGAATCTCTTCTGTCTATCCTCACAGCATAGAACTTCCTCCCTCAGTCAGGACTTTTCCTGTTTTGGAGGGTATTTTCCTTCAGTTATCATAACTGATCTTTTCTTTAAGATCCACCTCTTAGAGGCTGCTAGCATTTCAAGAAATATTTAAATTACTTTAAAAAAAAATAGTTTGTCACAGTTTTGTTTAAAACATAACAACAACTGTATTATTGTCTTTTACCAAAGTAAACTTTCACATTTACATAGCCTGGGGTCATTACATCTCCCCCTCCTGTGATTGGACATCGTCCCGATGTCTGTCACCCTTAAACAAATTCGGGTAAGCTTCTCTAAGGAGTTCCTCATCCTCCCAAGTGGCTTCTTCCGGCCTATAGTGCTGCCACTGCACTTTAGCTTGGAAAATAACCCGTTTCCGCAGCTGCACTTCTCTCCAGTCGAGAATGGTCAGTGGTTCAACCAGAACCTTGCCTTCCCGCTCAACCTGCAATCAGCAACAGATTTAGTTATTTTCTTGTTTCGGAACAAAGCTTATCTAGAATGACTAGATTAATTCTTACCCGAACATTCTGCCATTGAATCACATGTTTAGGATCGTAGACGTATTGTTTCAATACAGAAACGTGAAAAACATTGTGGATCCTAATATGGCTTGGTAGGGCGAGTTGATAAGCTATCGGCCCCACCCTAGCCAAGATTTGGAAAGGGCCAAAATAACGAGGTGCAAGTTTGGCACACCCGCTCCACTGCAAGGTACTCCTTCTGGGTTGGATTCTAACAAACACATGGTCCCCAACTTGAAATTCTTTGAACCTTCTCTTTCGATCAGCAAAACTTTTATGTCTATCCTGAGCAGCTTTTAAGTTGGTACGCACCCTTTTTACCGTTTCTTCCATTTCCTTGAGCATTTCAGGACCAATTCGTAACCTGTCCTCAGGTCCACCCAACCTTGAGGGTGTGCGGCACTTCCGCCCATACATGACCTCAAAAGGACTCAATTGTGTTGAGGAGTGATACCCATTGTTATATGCGAATTCGACCAGCTGGAGATATTCTTCCCATTGGGTTGGCTTCATCATAACACATGCTCTTAGCATGTCCTCCACAACATGATTCACTCGCTCCGTTTGGCCATCTGTTTGGGGATGATAGGCTGTGCTAAATTTCAGCTGTGTTCCCAGTACAGCAAACAATGTCCTCTAAAAGGCTGATGTAAACTTAACATCACGATCTGAAATGATTACCTTCGGAAGTCCATGCAATTTGAATACATTTTGCATGAAAATATGAGCAATTTGCACAGCCTTATATGTTGATTGCACATGTATGAAGTGTGCTGCCTTACTCAACTTATCCACTACCACCATAATGGAATCATTATTCTTCTTCGTTCGAGGCAATCCAATTATAAAATCCATGGAGATAGTCTCCCATTTCCATTCCGGAATGGGTAGGGGTTGTAGCAGCCCTGCTGGATGCAAGTGCTCCGCCTTGATCTACTGACATTCTAGACATCATGCTAGATACTTAGCTACCTCCTTCTTCATTTTTGGCCAATAATATTCTCTTCGAAGAGTGGTAACCATTTTCTGGTATCCTGGATGCCCGGTGTAATGGCTGATGTGGAATTCGTCCAGAATCAACTTCTTAAGACTTTCTTCATTGGGTATATACGGCTTTTTATTAAAGTACAACATTCCCGCATCATCTAGTTCATACCCTTGTTGTATTTCCTTACCAGATAGTTGCTGTATTTGCTGTTTAATTTGCTGATAAACAACATCTTGTTCAGTCGCTGTTTTTATCTTTTCAAATAGAGTACTTTGCCATTTACTGACTGAAATCTTGCACACGCACTATACCTTTCGACTTAATGCATCCGCTACTCGGTTCTCCTTCCCTTTTAAATGCTTAATTTCAAAGTCGAACCCGCTTAAGAAGTCAGCCCAACGAGCTTGTCTCGTATTTAAGGTGGGTTGGCTGAAATAGTTTGTTAGGCTGTGGTGGTCTGTTAGCAACAGAAATTTTATGCCCAAGAGATAGTGTCGCCACATTTTCAGGGCATGAATGACAGCTACCAGCTCCAAGTCGTAAGCAGAGTATTTCTGCTCATGTTCTTTCAGTTTCCTAGATTCATATACAATGACTCTTCCTTCTTGCATCAGCACTCCTCCCACACCTTCTTTACTTGCGTCTGTGCAGACCACGTAATTCTTATTAGGGTCAGCTATACTCAATACAGGTGCGGTGGTGAGTAAGTGCTTGAGCTGTTCAAAGCTCTTCTGGCATTCTGAGGTCCACTTAAATACTTTTCCCTTCTTTTGTAAGGAGGTGATAGGCTATGCTACCCTCGAAAAGCCTTCAACAAATCTTCTATAATAACCCGCTAACCCCATAAACGACCTAATATCTGCCACGTCCTTTAGTATGGGCCACTCCATTATAGTTCTGATTTTCTCAGGATCTACTGCGATTCCTTCCTTTGTGATTACGTGACCTAACTATTGTATCTCCTCCTTGAAGAAATCACACTTACTAAACTTTGCATATAATTGATGTTCTCGCAAAGTTTGCAACACCAATCTGAGGTGTTCCTCGTGCTCCTTTCTTGATCGGGAGTAGATCAGAATGTCATCTATGAATATCAACACAAACATGTCTAAGAACCTGTGAAATACACTGTTCATCAAACACATGAAGGTAGCAGGTGCATTGGTCAGACCAAAAGGTAGCACCACGAATTCATAATGCCCATACCGCGTTCTGAAAGCGGTCTTAGCGATATCCTCCTCTTTAATTCTGATCTGATGGTAACCAGATCGCAGATCGATTTTAGAAAATACCGTCGCTCCCTTCACCTGATCAAAAAGTTCGTCAATCCTAGGCAAAGGATATTTATTTTTGATCGTGAGCTTATTCAGCTGACGATAATCAATGCACATCCGAAAAGTTCCATCTTTCTTTTTGACAAACAGCACTGGGGCTCCCCAGGGTGATACACTGGAACGGATGTAATTTTTATCTAACAGCTCCTGCAGTTGCATTTTTAATTCTGTTAGTTCTGGTACACTCATGCGGTATGGTGCCCGTGATACGGGCGCTGCCCCTGGAATCAGCTCAATGGTGAAATCCACATCTCTCTTAGGTGGTAATCCTGGTACTTCCTTGGGAAAAACATCTGCAAATTCCTGTACCACTGGAATGCTACCCAGCATAGCAGTTTTATCCTTCTGATTTGCGTAACCCACCTGAATAGCGTAGATTTGACATTTCTTCTTGATGCACTTAGCTAGCTGAGATGCTGTAATGGGTCGAATCTGTACAGGATGTCTGATTCCTTGTAACTCCTGTTGCTCTCCACGGTCATCCTTATAGTAGATGGTTTTGGTCTTGCAATTCACTAAGGACCAGTGTTTTTCCAGCCAGTCCATCCCAATCAGGATATCGTATGAACCCAACGGTAGTACATTTAAATCTGCCACTATTGGCTGTCCTGCTATGGTTAAGGAACAATTATTTACTTTGGCCAAGACTCGTCTCTTGGCTCCTGTAGCTAATTGGACCAGCCATGGGTTCCTGAACTTTTCAGCTTGTAGTTTACATTGTTCTACTATTTTTGGGCTAACATAACTTAAAGTAGCTCTTGGATCAATAAGAACAACTATAGAAAGATTTGAGATTTTACCTTCGAATTCAACCATAGATGGTTGATACTCCGCTTGTCGACCTTCCAAAGCTGCATTAATTCTGGGTACACTGCGTGCCACGTCCCCGACAGTCAATGCCTCATGAATTTGGGATATCTGGTCTGTCCCCTTTCGCTGTGGGCAGTTTTTAACATAGTGAGGTCCTCCACAACCCCAGCATTGAACTGGAGGTCTGGTCATCCCCTCACCTTCTGGTCTAACAGGCTGCTCATTTACTCTAGATTCGCTCATTGGCCTAGATCGGGGTGCATTCCTTGCAACAGATCTACTGTTTAATCCTTTACCAGCACCTTTACTCCCACTGTTGCGACCTCCTTTGCTGCTCCCAACCATCCGACTGCTCCTTTTCTCATTCCACCTTTTGTTTGAGGTGTCCCCCTTTTGTTTACTCTACTGGTAGCAAATCCTTGCTTTACGGATAGCCTCATCCATGGTCCTAGGATTGTCAAACTCAATCCTTTCCCTTATATATGAAGGTAAGCTACTCACAAACCTTTGGACCTTGGCTTTCTCCTCCTTGATGTAAGGTACATAACGTAGCAGTGAGGTAAAGCGATTAATGAACTCGTCCATTGTCTGTTGTCCCAATCTTAAATCATGGAATTCCCTTGCCTTTTCATCGTAAAAGTGTTCAGACAGATACCTTTCTTTGAAGTATTTCCGAAACTTCTCCTAGGTAATGGTCCGTTCACTTACCCCTTTGACAATCTTGGTTTCCTCCCACCACAAGGTTGCCTTACCTTGTAACTAGAAAATAGCTAATCTTGCCTTCAGGTTATGATCATACTCGTACAACTGAAAATATTTATTCATGTTTATTAACCAAGCTTCAACTGCTTCCTCTTGTTCGCCATCAAAATGCGGGGGTTTAATTTTTCGAAACTCTCCCTGCAGCTCCATTTTCAGTCGTTTTGAAGTTTGTTGTTCTGGTACATTATCAGAATGATCCTCCTTGCCTTCTGAAAGTTCAGGTTCCATCTGATAATTTTGTTCCTCTGTCATCCTCTGTTGTTCCGCACCGGGGTTGGATAGAGGGGGATTTTTCCTATCCGACAAACTCTTCAAAATTCTTTCTTGTTCAACTGTTCACCGCGCGATGTCCTCTCGCAACCGTGCCATCTCATTCTTCAATTCCTGGACAATTTCCAGGATTGCAAGGTTGGTACTTCGTGTTTCTGCACCCAATTGTACCCACAGTTCTGGATTCTCTTGAGGGTTATTGCCGGTTCCTTGCATTTTGTCTCTTTTCTGGCTTAACTGCTAGCTATTGTTATTCTGTATTTCACCCTGAATAGAAGAACACAGTTAAGTACATTGTTATATTGCATATGTATGCATGGTGTACCCTTCTGCATAATGAAACATGTTCTACTTGAGGCCACAGTGTTGAAACTGGGCTCTGATACCAATTTGTCACACCTTTGTCCACTTATACATAATTTTTTTTTTTTTTAATGTATGCCTAACATAATAAGCAAGCACTACATTACTATTTCTTTGTCTTTATATGTGTACCTTTACTTTTAACGAGCAACCACATACGTTATATAATCTATTAACACATCATATGTTTATTCAAATGGTAGCCTTTGCAATACATGAACCATACGGCATTATAATGTATTAATGTGTTAATGTGTTATCGAATGTGATTTGGGTGTAAGCCCTACCTCACGGCAAACCTAGCTATAAGTTTACCACAGTATCGTATGTTAATCTGGCGCGGCCTTTGATGGTCCTGCCGCAGCTTATACAGGTGCCAACTCACGCAAGCCTTTAAGACATTCATCCTTACTGGGGCAGGTGGCATGGTCTGGCTCCTTTGGCCATGTGACACCTTGGAAACAGGGATCTCAGTCCTGACGCTTCTGGTTCCCGCCTTACTTCGACGGCTTGGATCTCATCCAGAGATCAGATGGTTAATATGTATTCTAGGGTTTGTTATGATATATAAACATCCGCCTACAGTCTCGGGGTCATTTTCGTGCTGGCCTTCTCGGCTCCGGTCCAGTGTTCCACCTCAGGTTTAATGTCACCAGCAACATTATTTTACTCAGCAAACGATTCAGATGCTAAGAACTGCTTGTCAATCGGTCATCTCAGGTACTGGTTCTTGATTACCAATTTCATAGTGTTTGTTAATCGTTCGGTTTATTTGAACAATGTCTTACTGGTTGATTTCTCTTGTTGCTATGGTATGCAGCCACGTCCTGCAACCCTTCGGATGGAACAAGGGTGGCCTTTCACAGCGATTCAACCATCTCCGTCACAGGTAAGTTGAAGCTCATGTTACTTTGCCTGCATATCAGAACTCAAAGTCACCGGTCTGAAACTATGGTTTATGGTGGATGCAGACCGCCGCTCCTACGCGGGTTTCCTCATCTCATTCGCTGAGGTATTCTCTGTAGAGAACCCTCACGGTGCATCCTCATTGCCGTCTGGTCTTATCAGTAAATTTTTAGTTAAGTTATTGTTCAATGGAACCTGGGTTCTTTTACAAATGTTCATAATCTTCATTGTTATATAGTACTGTTTTAAGGCACACCCGATTTGGGTTGATACGACTGTTCTTAGATTTTGGTTGCGGATCTGGCCTCAGCGCTCAGATCCGGCAACAGTTCTTCTGTGGCTTGTATTCAAACAATGTGTATAGTTAATTTCTCTTTCAGGGTTTACCCTTCGATGCTATATGTAATTTTAGATTCATATTATGATGAAATGGTCTAAGCCTCAGGGCAATTTTCGCATAGTCATAGTATTGTGAAATTGTTTAAGCCTTAGAGCAACTTTTCTTGGCATTTATATGATTATGTTTCGAATTTCCTTAATCCTGATACAGAATATGGGGTTTATCTTATTATTGCGATTTCTGCTGGTTTTCATGACTGCCGTAGCATAAATAATCTTAGATTACAATGCTAGCTTCAGACTCGCTCCATTTTTATTGTGCGCTCATCATCTTTGCTAATTTGCACGGCGTGCATTCATAGGCTGTCTTCTATATTATTCTTTACTTTTCTCTTATGGAAAATGTCGTTTCAACCGAGGTTTCTTTTTACGTCTACATGCACAGCCTTGCTTGTATTTACAAAGTATGGCCCGTTCGAGGTCGCATGCACAGGATTGTACTTATAAATGTAACCCTTTTTACAATTACATGCATAGGATTATATAAATAAATGCAACCCTTTTCATAGGTACATACACAGGTTTATGTATATAAATGTAAATGTATATTTCTTTCCCTTTATCGTTCTAAAGAACTGGATTTTTGCTATCAGGTCTGCTTGTGACTTAAATACATGGGTTATGAGACACAAATGATTATTGTTCTCTGTCACGTAGTTTATCAATAAACTCTGTTTATTTAGAATATTTATCTATTCTGTTTCATGTCTTCAGCTAGTTATCCCTGATAACGGTAGGGTTGTTTAATCTTCTGCCACAGCGGCACCTGACTACAGTTGGTACACCTCTGATCAAATTCAGAGGTCCTAACCCTCATTTCCGTCGACATACTACAACATTTAATGATTTCTTTCAAGTGCTCATTATTGTTTTGTTTTACTGTTAACCTTTCGGCTGTTAAACAACGTTCTGGTTTTGCTAATAAGGGTATGTCAAATCTGTTACACAATAACCAGATCTTGATTAACCTTTCTCTGTACCGATATTCAGTCTTAGCTAAATATCTAGGTATAGCTTATTTAATGTGATGCTAGCTCAAACCCTATCTGTTAATTGACAGTCTGTCCTTTAGCTCTAGGACTACACCTGTACATTTAGGTTAACATTGCGACAGTATCTAGGAAAATGCAAGACATGTTTTCCTGTTCAACTATTGAAATTTTAATGCATAATTATTCTCAATCAGGGACTTCACAGTTTGGAACCGTACCTGGTTTGCCAGTATTAGGAATGGTTTTTCAAACAAAACAAGTCACCTGAGCTTTAATCCTGCTCGTCCACCCAGCCATGAGATTCATCCCTCAAACAAAATTCTCCCCCCGAGCCATCCTGCAGGCCTCAAGCCCTCTACAAGATTTGTGCACTCTCTGTGCCTGGTTATCTGGTCCTAACCAGACTTAACCACTTTTCACTTTTTTTATTTTTTCTTTTTCCTCTTCTTGGAAAAGAATCTCTTCTGTTTTTCCTCACAGCACAGAACTTCCTCCCTCAGTCAGGACTTTTCCTGTTTTGGAGGGTATTTTCCTTCAGTTATCATAACTGATCTTTTTCTTTAAGATCCACCTCTTAGAGGCTGCCAGCATTTCAAGAAATATTTAAATTACTTTAAAAAAATAGTTTGTCACAGTTTTGTTTAAAACATAACAACAACTGTATTATTGTCTTTTACCACAGTAAACTTTCACATTTACATAGCCTGGGGTCATTACACTCCTGTATTTGTAATATCAATCCCTTACACTTCTTGATTACTTAGGTTTTTAATATTTATCTGTTGGGTTCAACAATTCCTTGGGTTTATAATATTAAACTATAGGGTTTATTAGTTCCTCGGGTTTATAATATTAGTCCCTTTTGTTTATCTTAGGCTTTATATACCTTGGGTTATACTACTAATCCTTTTGGTTTTTTAGGTTTTTAGTATTAATCCCTTGTTGTTATTAGTTCCTTATGTTTATATTATCAATCCCTTGGGTTTATTAATCTAAGGGTTCATATTCTTAGCATATAATATTACTGATAGGGTTTGTAAAATTAACCAGTGTATAATATAGATTCTTTGGGTTTATGATATAAATTCCTCGGGTTTATACTATTAATCATAGGTTTTATATTCATAGGGTTTGATATTAATCCTAGTGTTTACAGTATTTATCCCTTGGGTTTGTTAATCATAGAGTTTAATATTCATCCTAGAGTTTAATATTCACATTGTTACATTACAAAACATGGGTTTAATACAAGGTTATAATATTAGGACTTTATAATATTTAGTTTATAATACTAAATTTTAATATTGGCTTTATAATTTGTGATACCAGGGCTTATAATATTAATCATAGGATTTAATATCAAATCCAAGGGACTAATATTATAAACCCAACATTGGTAAACCTTAATATACATATTAGAAAGACTAAAATAAACATGGTTTATTTTCATGGTGAGACAATCCTTGTCACAATGTGACATTCAACCATGGTTGACCATGGTTGTCTAATATTAGTTCCTTGGGTTTATAATATTAGTCCCTTATGTTTAATATTATTCCCTTTGGTTCATAATCTCTTGGGTTTTTAGTATTAATCCCTTGGGTAATAATAAACAAAAGGGACTAATATTATAAACCCAATGTATACAAACCATAAGACAAATATTAGAAATACTAAAATAAACATGGTTGAATTAATAAATAATCATAAATATATAAATATATAAGAATATCATTGTTATTATTTATATAGTTATTAATTATCATAAATGTTCGTCTTTAAAAAATTACACATAATAATTCACTTATCACAATTCTATATTGGATCATGGTTGTTATTTTGAGCTAATATTATTATTATAATAATAATTCAATATAATTGTGATTATTGTGATTTACAAATGTTGGTCTTATAATATTAGTCCCTTGGAATTAATATTATTCCCTTGGGTTCATAATCCCTTGGGGTTTTAGTATTAATCCATTGGGTTTATAATATAAATCTCTTGAGTTTGTTATTCCCTTATGTTTATAATATCAATCCCTTGGGGTTTATTATTTATTTGGGTTTATAATATCAAGCCCTGGGGTTTACTATTCTCTTAGGTTTATAGTATCAATCATGGTCAACCATTGTCAATCATAGCCAAGCATGGTCAACCATGGTTGAATGTCACATTGTGACAAGGATTGTCTCACCATGAAAATAAATAATGTTTATTTTAGTCTTCGTAGTATTTATATTTGGGTTTATAATATTAGTCCCTTGGGTTTAATATTATTCCCTTGGGTTCACAATCCCTTGGGATTTTAGTATTAAACCCTTGGGTTTATTATTCATTTGGGTTTATAATATCAATCCCTTGGGTTTATTATTCCCTTAGGTTTATAATATCAATCATGGTCAACCATGGTTGAATGTCGCATTGTGACAAGGATTGTCTCACCATCAAAATAAATCATGTTTATTTTAGTGTGTGTAGTATTTATATTTGGGTCTACCAATGTTTCCTTCTTCGACATCAACTTGTCCTTCCTTCCACTCGGCGACCCCAACCCTACTATTATCATAAGGCAGTGACTGTTTGGGAATGATGGACTATGACTAGCTGTATTTGGCAGCTCTGATGTACTATGACCAGCAGTGTATGATCAATTGTCAATGCTTGCTGTTATAGCCTGACCTTGTGACAGTGACCTAACTCTTGGCAATGACCACTGGCACTGACTAGGGACTATGAGAAGGGGCTATGAGAAGGGGCTGGCAGGCTACGGGGTGGGAAATCACCTATTCTTTGGTTCATTGGACAGATATGGATGTGCTGCTTGCAGGCTTGGCTTGATTTATTAGCGGCTGCCAAAGGGGGTTTATAATATTAGTCTCATGGTTGAATGTCGCATTTTGACAAAGATTGTCTCACCATGAAAATAAGCCATGTTTATTTTAGTGTTTATAATATTTATATTTGGGTTTACCATATTAGTCCCATGGTTGAATGTCCCATTTTGATAAATACTGTCTCACCATGAAAACAAATCATGTCTATTTTGGTATTTGTAATATGTACGTTTGGTTTTATGAATGTTGGGCCTATAATATTAGTCTCTTGGGTTTAATATTATTCTCTTAGGTTCATAATCCCTTGGGGTTTTAGTATTAATTGCTTCATTTTATTGTTCCTTTGGGTTTAGAATATCAATCATGGTGAACCATTGTCAATCATAGCAAACCATGGTCAAGCATGTTTGAATGTCGCATTGTGACAACGATTGTCTCACCATCAAAATAAATCATGTTTATTTTATTGTTTGTAGTGTTTATATTTGTGTTTAACAATGTTGGATGTATAATATTAGTCCCATGGGTTTAATATTATTCCCTTGGGTTCATAATCAGTTGTGGTTTTAGTGTTAATCCCTTAATTCCTTTAGGTTTATAATATCAATCCCTTGGGTTTACTATTCGCTTAGGTTTATAATATCTATCATGGTCAACCATTGTTAATCATACACAACCATGGTCAGCCATGGTTGAATGTGACATTGTGACAAGGATTGTCTCACCATGAAAGTAAACCATGTTTATTTCATTGCTTCTAATATTTATATTAGGGTTTACCAATGTTGGGTTTATAATATAAGTCCCTTGGTTTTAATATTATTTCCTTGGGTTCATAATCCCTTGGGGTTTTAATATTAATCCTTTGGGTTTATTATTATCTTGAGTTTAGCGTTTGTAGTATTTATGTTTGGGTTTACCAATGTTGAGTTTGTAATATTAGTCCCATGGGTTTAATATTATTCCCTTCAGTTCATAATCCCTTGGGGGTTTAGTATTAATCCATTCATTTTATTATTCCTTTGGGTTTAGAATATCAATCATGGTCAACCATTGTCAATCATAGCAAACCATGGTCAACCATGTTTGAATGTCGCATTGTGGCAATGATTGCCTCCCCGTCAAAGTAAACAATGTTTATTTTAGTCTTTTTAGTGTTTATATTTGGGTTTAACAATGTTGGGTTTATAATATTAGTCCCATGGGTTTAATATTATTCCCTTGGATTCATAATTCCTTGGGGTTTTAATATTAATCCCTTAGTTTTAATATTCATTTAGGTCTATAATATCAATCCCTTGGGTTTATTGTTCCCTTGGGTTTATAATATTGATCATGGTCAACCATTTTCAATCATAGACAACCATGGTCAACCATGGTTGAATGTCACATTGTGACAAGGATTGCCTCGCCATGAAAATAAAGCATGTTTATTTTAGTCTTTCTAATATTTATATTAGGGTTTACCAATGCTCGGTTTATAATATTAGTCTCTTGGGTTTAATATTATTTCCTTGGGTTCATAATTCCTTGGGGTTTTAGTATTAATCATTTAGGTTTATTATTAACTTGGGTTTACAATATCAATCATGGTCATTTTTATTAATCTCTTGCGTTTATAATATCAATCCCTTGTGCTTCTTGATCCCTCAAGTTTTTAATATTTATCCATTGGGTTCACTAATTCTCTGGGTTTATAATATTAAATGGTTGTGTTTATTAGTTCCTTAGGTTTATAATATTAATCCCTTTTTTCTAATATTATTCCCTTTGGTCCATAATCCCTTGGGATTTTAGTATTAATCCATTGGGTAATAATAAATAGAAGGGACTTGTTATCACTCCAGGAAACTCTCATAGGTTGCAGATCGGAGATGCCTGGTAACATATAATCTTCAATATTGTTCTCTGAACTATTGGAATGAATGATGGTTTGCATCAAACCAGATAACCATTTCAACTCTATTTTTACTCAAGACATGCATACACACCCTTAACCTTCTAAGGCTCTAGACCACTAATGTTCAGTAGTTTGTAGATTCAATGGGTAGATGGGAAATATTGACCATACCGGCAAATGCATATATATAAACACATATGAATGGCTAGCTACAGGTAGTAAATGAAGAATACTGACCATACCGACAAATGCATATATAAAACACATATGAATGGCTAGCTACATGCAGTAAAAGAAGCTTGCAAAGCTAATTTATCAAAGTAGAGATAAGATCACAATTATCTTGCCTTAGACACAAAAGAAACATGGAAAACTTGTTCAAGTGCAAGGTTAGAACAGAAGAGAAAATGGACCTTGAACATATAACACCAAAAGAAGCTTATATTTGTTGTAATGAAGATGAGAAGAATGAGTAGCAAAGTATCAATACTATCCAAAAGTTAAACCTGTATTACGTCTTACTTTCATCCTTTTATATTACTTTTACAATGCTCCTGAGCTCTCAAAGGCTCGGATTCTTAATCTATCCTCCCTATCCCTTTAACGGTTTGATGCCCTGATTAGGCAAGCATGGGCTCAGAGGTTCCTTCTTCTGACAGAAGAGTAACCACTTTTGGGTAGTTTGCTGCAACATCTAGGAGCTCTCTCATGCCAGAGATGCCCCACAATCGATTCTGTTGTTTTTGGCTGAGCGTTGTCGATGCCCCATGATGTTTCTGTTTGTTTTGGACAAGCTACATTGTCTGCTCCATGACCATTCTATTTGTTTGGATGTGTTGTGTGTGGTGTGGCCCTTGCGCTTCCAACCTTTTATCTCTGTGATCCCTTTAAAATTCTTATTAATGATTGTTTTCTATTCTAAATAGAAAATGCTGCAAAAGTCCTCAGATATGGCCTATTGATATATCAGGTCCGCCCTTTGGGTCATTGTCACCTATCGCAAGTGGCCTGGGCCCTTGCTCCCTTTGTATTTTGAAATACGCTTAAAAGCACCGAAAATACATTGAAAATGACCTCCCTCCAGACTTCAAATATTATAAACTTCGTTCTCGAACCCTTTCAGGTCTGACATCTATCGCATATCGCAAAACCAAGCTTTCCTTTGTATTTCATTATATAACAAAAATACACAAAATTGGATTGAAAAAGGCTTACCTATAGACCTGAAATATTATAAAATAACACTTGTAATGTCATCGGGTCCAGTTCTTATCGCATCGGTGCCGCTTCTTATGGTTTCTTTGATTGCGATCCGTCGATGCAATGTGGGCCATTGATCTACACACTTGATCGATGGTCCACATTTAATCGTCAATTGCAATTGCAATTCCCATATTGTCTTCTCTGATTTGCCTCCACCGATGCAACTCGTCGATCTGATCATTTGAGATCATTGATCGGGGTGTCTTGCATCGATTGCTTAAGTCCTTTGTGCTGGCTGATATACGATTTTCCACTTAGATCTGGGCCATCGATCGACCAGATCTAATGGCTATTGTGTATTGCTCAACTCAAGCCTGCGATACTTGGTTTTTTGACTGTTTTAATGTGTTTTAGCCTGCCGATAGTGTTTTTCCTCCCTTTTAATTGCTTTCCTCCTGCGCTAGTTTTGATCTTTGAATGATCCTTAAGAAAATTTTGAAGCCTTTGGTAGTGTTTTGGATCCATTTTTGGGCCAAATGCTTCCAAGGCTAACATTAACTCGTTTTAGGGATAAAATCTTGCTTGTGAGGTTTCAAGAACTACAAAATAATGCCTTTCCTATAAAACCAAAATCAAATCTTCCTCCTAGTGTTCCATTGGGCATGGAGTTTATTTAGCATGAAATAAAAACTTGAAAAAACGTGTTTACAATACCAAGGCTTTAAAGCCTTAAATGAAATAAAGTTTCAAAAACTACCAATTGACTGGGCTATCAAAGACTTCTAAAAGCCTATTAATTTTATTATCCTCTTCAAATACTTTGCAGCATTTGACTTTGTCAAGCAAAGCTGGTCTATATGTCACCTCATCTCTATATGCTTTCAGCCTTGGATGTTTTGCTTGGAAGGTTTTGTTGACCTGAAAAGTTAATATGAAAGATGAATCAATGCATTCCTGTGTGGGGAACACAAGGATTACACCTGCTCCTGTAGCTTCTTTAGAGCAAGCTCCATCAAAGAACATGTCCCAAATTTGTGGGCCTACTTCCTTTGTGATCTAGAAAATTGGTTTTTTAAGCTACGTGGAGGCCAACTGAGATTCTTAAATCTGAAGAAAACAAGCTCCAAAATAAGTGTCGACAACATAGATGGGATGATTAGTGGGATTCCTTTCATCACTCATGCTATAAGCCAACTGAGCCTCTCTGTGCAATCTTCTATTTTCACCTCCAAAAACTGGGACAGTAGCATAGAACAAATAATTTTTCAATGTTGCACCTAATCTCTTGATTGAGCCTCTCGAAAGCAACATGCCAAACTTGGGGGGTACATCTGCTACCACAATATCCATCATCATGCTATTCATGGGAAACTGAGGCAAAGTGATGGCTAGGTCCTTGAGTAATCCCAAACATTTCACCTCTCTAGAGTCAAAAGAAAATGGGTCATGATAAGGCTTGGTAATGTCAAGACCCAATTTATCCGCGACAGCCTTGGGCATTAGATTGTGGCTGGCTCTAGTGTCTAGTAGGCAGTTGTGAAGGATTTTATCATGAATAGTCAGAGAGACATAGAATGATGGGGAGATGTCTCCACAATTTTCAATCATTAGGCTGAGAATAACAGCTGGTTGGTCATCTTGCAGATTTACATAGTCAAGGGAGGCTTGGATGGCTTTAGGCTCAAGGGCCTTGAGGATGGATTTCTTAAAGGACTCATTCTTTACTAGTTCAATCAGAGGCATAGCTATTCTTAGCTTTTGTTTTTCTGATTGAAAACTGAAAGGAGAAGGAGACTTGTTAAGGCCTCTTACCTCGTGAGCTAGAGATTTAAGGATGATAGGATCAAATGCTGGTTGATTTTTCTTATTAGCTTGTTGTACTGCAGGGACAACAACTCATTGGACAGGAGTTTCCTTGGCATTATTCATCTTTGACATTAGATTATATCTTTGCTGATCTTCAATTTGTAGAACAGCTTCACCATCCCACTCTTGGCTAATTTGGTCATTGAATAATGACTCTTCATAGGTAGCTAAGGTAAAAAAAGGGGCACTTCCTTTGTCTTCCATACAATGTATCTCATCATCTTCTTCAAACCGCTCTTCTTCCATGACTGCATTTTGAAAAGGGGCCTTCACCCTTTGATCTTCATTGGCATCTTTGCTTCTTTGCAAATTCTGCAACTGCTCATTTTCTCTTCTATATGGATTTGAATTTGGAGGAGCAAAGGTGTTAGGAACCCTTCATTTCCCATGGTGCTACTCAACCCTTAATTTGGAGATCTCAGAGGCTAATGACTCAATCATTTTGGTCATTTTATCGATCTTGGGATCTTAAGGTGATGAAGATTCACCTCTCTATCTTCTTCTATCAACGTTACCTTTGACTTTTTCTGCAGCCATGATGTTTGATTCTACTTCTAAGGATGCATCCTACATGTCAGTTAAAGTAGCACATCGCCTCTCCCTCAACAGTAGGCAAAAGTCAAAGTCAATAGCACTAGCATAGGTGAGTCTAGCAGAGGTAGTGGTGGGTTTTACTTCAGTTGGTATCTTGCTATACATGCAGTTAAACCTCTTATTAAAATCAGACAACAACTCACTATTTCCCCCCTTTAAGTTCCCAAACTTAGTGTGGTAGTAGAGGAGTTCCTTGAGAGGGGATAAGAAGGATCTCCTCTACTACCACACTTATTTTATAGCAAAGTCTCAATAGTCTCCTGAAGTTGAACCTGTATTACATCTTACTTTCAGCCTTTTATAGGCCTTTTACAATGCTGCTGAGCTCTCAAAGGCTCGAAGTCTTAATCTATCCTCTCTATCCCTTTAACAGTTTGATGCCTTGACTAGGCAAGCATGGGCTTGGAGGTTCCTTCTTCTGACAGAAAAGTAACCATTTTTGGGTACTTTTCTGCGCTGTTTGGGAGCTCTCTCATGCTAGATATGCCCCACAATTGATTCTGTTGTTTTTGGCTAAGCACTGTCGATGCCCCATGAGGTTTCTGTTTATTTTAGACAAACTGTGCTATCTGCTCCATGACCATTCTGTTTGTTTGGATGTGCTGCGCGTGCTGTGGCCCTTGCCCTTCTGGCCTTCTGTCTCTGTGATTCCTTTAAAATGCTTAATAAGGATTGTTTTCTATTCTAAATATAAAATGCTATAAATGTGAGAAATCATGCCCATCTATGTTCTTTTTGAACTTGAAAAGTCCTCAGATATGGCCTATTGATCTATCGGGTGCACCCTTTGGGTCATTGTTTCCTATCGCAAGTGGCCTGGTCCCTTGCTCCATTTGTATTTTGAAATACACTTAAAAACAATGAAAAGACAGTGAAAATGGCCTCCCTCCAGACTTCAAATATTATAGATTTCATTCCCGAACTCTTTCAGGTCAAGGACCTATCACATATTGTAAAACCAAGCTTCCCTTTATATTTCATTATATAATGAAAATACACAAAAATGCATTGAAAACGGCTTACCCACGAACATGAAATATTATAAAATAACACTTATAATGTCATTGGGTCTGGTTCTTATTGCATGGACGCCGCTCCTTAAGGTTTCTTCGATTGTGATCCACCGATGCGATGTTGGTCGTCGATCTGCGCGCTTGATTGACAGTCCACATTTAATCATCGATCACAATTGCAATGCCTATACTTTCTACGCCGATTTGCCTCTGCCAATGTGACCTGCGAATCTGATCATCGGAGATCGCTAATCGGGGTTGTCTTGCACTGATTGCTTAAGTCCTCTGTGTTGGCTAATATGTGATTTGTCGCTTAGATCTAGGTCATTGATCAGCCAGATCTAACAGCTGTTGTGCATTGCTTAGCTCAAGTCTGCGATACTTGGTTCTTTTACTGTTTTAATGTGTTTTAGCCTCTCGCTAGTGTTTTTCCTCCCTCTTAAGGGCTTTCCTATGGTGCTATTTTTGATCTTTGAATGATCCTTAAGCAAATTTTGAAGCCTTTGGTAATGCTTTGGATCCATTTTTGGGCCAAATGCTTCTAAGGCTAATATGACTAATATTATAAACTCAATGTATAAAAACCGTAAGATAAATATTAAAAATACTAAAATAAACATGGTTGAATTAATAGAGCCTAATGATAATAATAATAATAATTATTATTATTATTATTATTATTAATTAATATTACTAATATTATTATGAGTTTATATTATTATAATAATTATAAATACATAAATATATAAGAATATCATTGTTATTATTTATATATTTATTAATTATCATAAATAGTTGTCTTTAAAAAAATTACACATAATAATTCACTTATCACAATTCTAATTATTTTTAGATCGTGGTTGTTATTATGAGCTAATATTATTATTAATAATAATAATTCACTTATAACAATTCTAAATATTTTTAAATTGTGGTTGTTATTATTGAACTAATATTATTATTATAAATAATAATTCAATATAAACAGTGATTATTATATATTTTTTATATTATTGTTATAATAATATAATAAATAATTCATATTTATTTATTATTATAATAATAATAAATAATTATTACTATTTTAATATAATAGCTATTATATTATTATTATTTATTATTATACTATTATTACTATTATTAATATTATTATCAAATATTATTATTATATGTTATGAGCTATTCTTATTATTAATTAATACTACTAATATTATTATGAGTTTATATTATTATTATAGTATTAATATATAATATATGATAATATATATAAATAATCTTGTTGTTAATATTTATATAGTTATTAATAATCATAAATGGTTTGTTTTTAAAAAATACCCATAATAATTATTAATGTGGTTGATATAAGTCTATCGGCTTATATTAACTACATTGGAAAATATGGTTCATATACATTTATTGGCATTTATCGACCATATTGGTAAATGTGGTTGTGCTCGTGTTAAATATGATATACTTGTGTTTCAAGTTATAATTAAGTTTTGATTTATTAATTAAGCAGTCGTTATATAATTTGTTTAAAATATTTTAAGCCATTTTAAACGATTTACAATTTCTTAATTAGCAAAACAAAAAACCTAATTCACAAATAATAATATGATTGGGAAAAAACAAATTTATCCACGAATTAATGGACTCTTGTGTTAGTAAACACAGTATTAAGTCTGAATTCCTGTAAACAACTTGAAATTTGATATTATATTTTAAAAAATCATTTGTATTTCTTAAAAAAAAATGAAAAGTTTATCGATATACTTTGTCAAAATGAATCAAAATTTACTAGTACTTTTCATGTGCATCAAACCTAATTCACAAATAATAATATCATTGGCAAAAAGCAAATTTGCCCTAGAATTAATGAACTTTTGTATTAGTAAACACAGTATTAAGTTCAATATTATATTTAAAAATTCATTCATATTTCTTAAAAAAATTCAAAGTTTGTCGATATACTCTTTCAAAATAATCAAAATTTACCAATCTACTTTTCATGTGCATCGCATAGAGAATCATATAATGTTGTATATGCTGCAGTCAATATTAATCATGTGGTTGTGAATTTGTTGCGATTGTATATAGAATATCATCTTTTCTTTTAGAAAATATAAATTTCAGACCCATAAAATATATAAGTTACTATTTCTATCTATTGACCACCCATTTAAATCATTAGAATGAATCCAAAATGGTAGATTTGTCTTTTTTAAATAATCCACACTACAGTAAATGTACGGAGTAACTTGATTCGTCGATGGATTTAACCTTTGCCATTAATATTTAATGTTATATATGATGGACTTTTGTTTGGGGTTATAGTTACGTTCTGATTTATTAACTAGGTATTCATTATATAATTTATTTATTTAAAAGATTTTGAGCCATTTTAAACGATTTACAATTTCTTAATTGCAAAACAAAAGATCTAACGCACAAATAATAATATCATTGGGAAAATCCAAATTTGTACCCGAATTAATGGACTCTTGTGTCAGTAAACACAGTATTAAGTCTGAATTCCTGTGAACAAGTTGAAATTTGATATTATATTTTAAAAAATCATTTATATTTCTTAAAAAAATACGAAGTTTATCGATATACTTTGTTGAAAACCTAATTCACAAATAATAATATCATTTGGAAAAAGCAAATTTGTCCAAGAATTAATGCACTCTTCTATCAGTAAACATCATATTAAGTTCGATATTATATTTAAAAATTCATTTGTATTTCTTAAAAAAATTCAAATTTTATCGATATAATTTGTCAAAATAATCAAAATTTACCAATCTACTTTTCATGCGCATCGCATAGTGAATAATATAATGCTGTAATCCTAAATTTACCAATCTACTTTTCATGTGCATCGCATAGAGTACTCATGCGTTTGTGAATTTGTTGGGATGGTATATAAAATATCAGGTTTTTTTTAGAAATATAAATTTCAGACACATAAAATATATAAGTTGCTTTTTTTATCTATTGACTACAAACTTAAATCATTACAATGAATCCAAAATGGCATATTTATCTTTTTTAACTAACGGTTTAAGTCAAGATTGTTTGGATAGACTTTAATATGCAAACTCACACAAATTTAACTTATTAAACTATTTCAAAGATAGAGTGAACTTAAACTAACAGACACTAGACTCAGACTCTAAACCTAGACTACACTGCAAGCGAGAGTAAATAGTTATTTTTAACACTTTCCTTTAATTACTATCACTAAAATAAGGCATGACTCATCACAACTCAAACTAGCATGTTGGTCTAAGTCTCAACTATGCTTACAACACCTAAGTTTCCTCTATGAAACTCAAATACATCTTTTGCTAATGGCTCACTAGATTTATAAGGCTTTAAATAGAATTCTCCATTACTCACAAGTTCTGTTATAAAATTATATCTTGTATCAATTTGTTTTCTCCTTTAATGGAACACACTATGCTTCAATAGTGCAGGTGTTGTCACATTAGATTGTTGTTGATCCTTCTTATTTTCACTAAATTCCCTCCAAAAGTCTTCATAACCATACTTCTTGGCATGCTACGAATGTTGCTACCACACATTATGCTTTTGTTGATGACAATGTCACAATAAGTTGCTTCTTAGATGTTGATAATATCACACCTGGTCCAAGATGAAAAACATAACCAGACTTGATTTTCATATCATTCAAACTTCCTACAAAATCACTGTCAATATATCCAACCTAATATGTCTTTTATGTGATTTCATACAGTATGCCACAATTTGTAGCTCATATTATGTATCTCAAAATCCTTTTTCCAGCTTTCCAATATGAGTCTTTTGCCAACTCCATACATCTAGAAATCAAACCAACTCCTTCCATAATATTTGTCTTGTAGTTGTGAGATACACAAGCTGCCAACCAATCGTTTGAAGAGAGTTGGATTTAAATTTGATCCTTCATCATCCTTACTTAACTTTGTACATGTTGTTATTGGTGTAGGAGTAGGTTTACAACATTACATTTCTTTTCCATATTTATTTTGGCAAATAAAAATTTATCTTTCTTTGATTGTCAACTTTTATGCCAAGAAAGCATTCCATAAGACCAAGATTTTTCATTTCAAATTCTCTCTTCATTTCTACTCTAAATTGATCTATTTCAAAATCACCAATATAAATCATGTAATCAACATAGTAAGAAACAATCAAAATTTAACCATGTTCATTTACCTTTGTGTAGAAGGTTGGTTCAATGATGCTTCTATAAAATCCTTTCTTGATTGTATAATTGGCATTTCTTCTATACAAATCTCTTGGAACTTGTTTGAGTCCATAAAACGTTTTCTTCGATCTGTAAACTTTGTGTTCATGACCTTCAACTTCATAACCTAGAGGTTGATGGACGTAAGTTTCCTCTTCTAGAATGTCATTCAAGAAAGTTGATTTCACATCCATATGATACACTTCCCACTTATTATGAGTTGTTGCTTCTAAGAAATGTATTACAGTATCGAATCTAGATACTGGAGAAAAAGTTTATGCAAAGTCTATTCCTGGTTGCTGCAAGTACCCTTTTGCTACAAGCCTTAAATTTGTTAATATCTCCTTTTTATTCAATTTTTTTTTGTAAACCCATTTCACACCAATGAGATTATTATATTTAGGTAGCTCTACCAAATCCCAACTATCATTCTTGTCTAAATATTTTATTTCTTCATCCATATCTTGCACCTAATTCTCATATCTGATGACTTCTTGAAACGATGAAGGTTGAAATGACATAAACTAAAAAGTTGAACTAACATCTAAATCATCATAAATATATTATAAACTTCGCATTTTTCTCTTACCATTTCTTGATCCATTACCTAACTGAGATATGGGAGTATTATGATTTGTTGAAAATATTGGAGTCCTTGCTAGCATTACTCCATTTGGAGACTACTTATGTGATTCTTGTTGCTCATTTTCTGCTACATCCTCTTCTTCTAAGGGTGGTACTCTTGCATCAATTGTTTTGTATACACTCCGATTCCATGATTCTTACTCTTTGAAAAAAACATCATTGTTAATTATTGTATTTTTGGTGATAGAGTTATGTAACTTGTATGCTCTTGAATGCTCACTATAACCATTAAATATTATTTTTTCACTTTTATCATTTATGTTACCTTTGATTTCTTTAGGTACATGTGCATATGCTATGCACCCAAACACTCTTAAATGTTGTACACTACAAGGAATATATTACCATGCTTCTTAAAGAAATTTATTAATCACGCCCTTTGTAGGAGATTTGTTTATCACATAAACAGTGCATGCAACTACTTCCTCCTAGTACTCATTTCACAAGTTTCATCCTTTCAGCATGCTTCTTACCATGTTCATATTTTTTTTCTTTCTCTCTAGTACACCATTCTACTCTAATGTGTATCTGGTTGTAAATTTCCTTATGTTTCCGTGATTTTTGTAGTAAGCATGAGATACCTTCGAATCATATTCTCCACCATGATTTGATCTCAATACTTTGATCTGATGATCACTTTGGTTCTCTACAATGGATTTGAACTGTTTGAAATTTTCAAAAGTCTCATACTTTTGCTTCAAAAATTATATCCATTTATTTCTATTGAAATCATCAATAAATGTGAGGAAGTAACAACTTCCACTAATTGATTTTTCCTTCATGGGTCTGCACAGGTCTCTATGAACTAGGACTAATGGTTTCATTGGTCTATATGCAAATCCTTTCGGAAAAGTTTCAAGGTGTTGCTTTCCCAAGATTCAACACTCACAGGTACTAGAGGCTTCTTTGACAGGAGGTAATCCTATGACCATCGATTTCTACTACAACAATTTCCAACCAGGTAAATGCAAATGTCCAAATTGGAGGTCCCATAACCAATAATCTTCATAACATGCATTCATAAAATAATTGACCCGATTTCTATAATTAATTATCAGGGGAAATAGTTTGTTCCTCATCATTTGCACCATCACTATCAACTACTTGCTTTGGGGCTTGTAATATATAATACAATCTTGTCCTTCAAAAATAACTTTATATCCTTTTTGCAATAATTGACCAACACTTATCATATTATGTTTTAAAAGAAGAACATAATATACCTCTAAGATTGTCTTTGGCTCCCCTTGCTAGGTCAAAATATTTCCCACTCTTTTTCCATGTACATCCATAGTCTTTTGAATCCATAATTTTCCCTTTATCATAACTGATTGATCCAAATTTGCAACTTGATTTTTGTTGCCAATCATGTGGTTGCTACAACCACTATCTAATACCCAAACATTATCAGAAGGTTCATGCACAAAATGGAAAGCTAGGAACATGGAGTCACTATTCTCTATAGCTACATTATCTATTTTCTTTCCTTGATCACCTATCATATTCCTGCAATCACATGCATAGTGCCCAAATTTATTGCAATGATATCATCTCTTCTTTGAATTATCGACTATTTTATTATTGTTGAAGCTTGTTTTGTTGCTTCCACTTTCTTGTTCTATCTCTTCTGCCATATCTCTCACCCCCATTTATTTTTCCTCATCCTCTTCCTTTTGATCTACCTTTGCCTCAACCTTTGTCTCTTGTGATAGAAACCTGACTTTAAAAAGTTTTTTCTAGGGGAGGAATCTTTATTTATGTCTACCCTTGCCTAATGGGATAGAAGTGATCCCATCAATTCATCAGCAGTCAACATCGTCAAATCCTTGGCTTCTTCAATAACTACTACTACATCATCAAACTTAGTAATCAAATATGTGAGGAGCTTCTTAGTCACTGTTTGATATTTAATGGCATCACTATAAATCTTTAACTAGTTTCCAATAGTCAAAACCTAATTCATGAATGAATCAATATTTGTTGTTTCTTTCATCTACAAACATTCAAAATATCTCATAGTATTTTGCAACTTAACAATGTTGACTTTGTACATACCTTGATAGCTCGTCACCAAAGTCTCCCATGCTCTCTTTACTGAAGACGAGGCCATAATTTTCTGGAAAAGTGTTTCTTCCACTACTTATTGGATAAGTTACAATTCTTTTGTATTCTTCTTTTTTAAATCCTTAATTAGGGTTTCTTCCTTGGAAACTCGTTGAAGCCTTTGTTAAAAATATCCTCTTCAAATAATAAGAAACCCTTAAAATTCATTTTTTAATAAACCAACTTTTTTCAATATATAAAAAAACGTTTTTCAAAAACTCCTTTTATAAAATTTACAAATCCATTTTATAAACCATTTAATAAAACCCTTGCATAAACTTTTACAAGTCATTTTTAATAAACCTTTATAAGCCTTCCAAAAAAAATATATTCGAAGGCACGTTTTAATACACCATAACAATTTTTTTAATATCTTCACAAATAACTATGCAGTCATGAATCCACCTTTGACTTTGCCTTTTAAATGAAAATGAATTTCGTCCAATAATGTTTGTTAAAGAACGTTCAAAGATAGAAAAAACACGTTAGCGTGATGCACAATAAGTTTGAGGTGTGTAATGAGCCTCTCCTTGGGTGTATCCTACATTGTAATGCGTGTGGAGTATTTCTACAATGTGTCACTACTTCAACGAAGACAGGGAAAAAAATATCTTCTCATGGACTATTGTTGATATGATCTTTTTGAGCTTTGTCTCTTAACTTTATAAAACATCCATTTCATATTAATGGGATGGAAATGAAGAGGAGGAAAGGCATAAATTTGACACACAAAAAATACGAGTTTTTGTTTTTCTCTATTCATCACACAAATTTGATTGATTACAATGAACCTAATGTGGGGTATTTATCCTTTCTAACTAATGGCTCAACTGAATTTCACTTAGACTGACTTGAAAATTTAAGTCCACATTAAATTTAACTTTTTCAAATATAGACTGAACTCGAAGTAACAAACACTTAACTCAGATCAATTTAGACTCTAAATCTAGACTACACTGCAAAATGGAGTAATTAGCTATTTTTAACATCTCTAGAGCTTGTGATTGTGGAGTTATGATTTTAGACAATATCAAATATCTAATATGCAAGTATGTTTCCCAAGCCAACAAATTAAGGTCTTGATTCTTTTTAGTCTAATGAACTGCTTCGCAACATTTTTGAATGAGTTGCTTCTTGAACTCCCTTGTGAATTAACTCAAACGATATTCTGGAATTTGATGGATAACATGGACGTTATCATATCCTATCTATTCATCAAACTCCAAAAATTTCCTACAATATAAATAAAGATGACTCTCATGGAATCCTTTATCCTTTCCTATATGTTCATCAAATTACCAAAAAATCCTACAATCTAAATTAAGATGACTCTCATGGAATCTTTCACCTCCGAGTGCAGTTAGAGATAATTATTTCACCACTTCACAAAACTACCTTAGTCAACATTGCCTGAGAATGAACCGCCTAAACTCAATCTAATCCAAAAGGGCAACATTGCCTAGATTGATCTAAACCTAAATACAAAAATTTATTAGTTTGATTGATGTAAAGGAGTTCAAACCTTGTATAATTATAGATGCTTAGACAAAGTTGATCATCCCACTCCTTTGGTTTTGCTATTTGTTTGTAATTTGACAATGTTAGTTGCCTTTCGTTTTTTTTTTTTTTTTCAGAAATAGAAAAAATGATTTCCATTGACAATAAGAGAAAGTACATATACCAGAGAGAGGAAATCTCACTGTCGCATAGGGAAAAAGTGAAAACTACTACCAAAATTGATCTATATGAACACTTCAACTAATCTCTATGAAACTTCATCATAATCCGTCCAAACAAAATAGAAAGAAAATAACTATTGAGGACTATCTGTAGAGCATTGATTAAAACAAAGTAATATTTTTCACAATGAAAATAGAGTAATATTTTTCACAATGAAAATAGAGTATTAGCAAATATGACTAATGCCAATAGTTATATCAAAATATACCTCGACCTATGAATAATGTTAGAGACAAAAAAATGGAAGTTTATCTTTTTAGTCTTCAACCTACAACATTCCTTAGAGAGATGATCCGGTTCACTATTTTGGATCTGATAGATATGTGATATGGAGACAAAGTGGAACTCATCGGTCAGGGCCTTGGTACTACATTTTCATGTGTTCAGATTAGGAGAGTTTAGGGAACCTTTATTATTTTCCCGGTCAATGACAAATTTGGAGTCACCAAAAATTGGAAAATCCTTGAGGCTGAGGCAAATAACACAATGCAGTACCCCCTAGAGAACTAGTAATTCAACGCGAGTGTTAGATCCATTTCTAGAGTGACAGTGAAAACTATAGAAGCTCACAGGTCCTAAATGAATGACCAACCCATAGCCACATAGGACAAAAAGGAAGCCCTATCAAAAAATATGTCTGGATAAGGAAACCAGATGTTGCGATAACGATATGGAATTTCAGAGTTCGAAGGAAAGGAGGAAGAGTACTCAAGATAGAAAGAAATGATTCTACAATTGGTCCTCCATATATTGGGCATCACTTGCTCAAGGATGAGAGAGTTTCTAGACTGCAAAATACCCTAGATGATAGATAAATCCAATGTTCTATGTAAGGGGTGATCCACTATCCATCTGCCAATACAAGAGGAAATGTCTAAGCAGTGCCAATCTGTAGGGGAGTTAATTAGTTGTAGACCACAAGCCCAGATAGAAGAGGCAAAAGGGAAGTGGAGGAAGAGGTGATTGATGTCCTCTCCAGCTGCTAAGTAGATGCAACACCTTGCCAGGCCTAGATAGCCTCTCAAAATCTGGTTGTGTACCTTCAACGAGGAAAAACACTTGAGTTTGAGAGGAAAATTCCAATTCTGGCACCTAGCCAACCAAGAGAAAAATGATATATGTCTGGTAGGCTGGTATATTATCCAATATGCCTCATGAATTGTTATCATTCCCTATTGTGATCCATCGAACCAAATAAATTTGTCTTCTTTTGTAGAGAGGACAATCCCAAATAGCATAAGGCTAGAAATATGTGATGTCCATTATGGGATCAAGGGCACTAGAATTTCAAGATCTGAAGTGTCTTTCTAATGAGTGAATGTTGGATAGGAAAGATAATCATTTACAATATCCTTAATCATAAAAAAAAACATGATTATGAAAAAAATTGATAAGAGGAGGGGATAATAGATGTGGACCTATCATGCTTGAGAGGGAGTCGAGGCCAATCTCTAGAGAAGATCATGTACCAATATCCCATTTGACATTCCCAAAAAACCAATTCTTGGTGAGAAGGAGACAACATCATGAAAACAAGTAGTTGGGAGGGTACGTTGGACGAACAGGAAGCCATCCAATCAGCTCTATATTCTGAAGGTATTTTTCCTTGATGATTTGGTTCCGTAGGCCATCACTAGAAACTGCGCTCCAAATATTTTTTAAAAGCAGTGAAAAGTTGAAAGAGGTAGTGTCCTTAAGGCCCCAACCACCATGTTTAATAGGAAGGTTAAGAATCTCCAAACTCACAATATGAAATATGCGATCTAGTTGTGTTCCAGCCCACAAGAAACTCTAGATAATAGCGTTGAAATTACTAACAACTCCTTTTGCAAGCTTCAATATGTGCATTGAGAAAATAGGGATACTGTGGAGTACATATTTGATTAGAATGATATGCCTTCCCAAAGAAATCCATGAATGTGACCATTGTTTTAACCACTTGCCAATTTTGAGTAGAAGTAAATCCCAGTCCTTGTTTTTATAATCATTCATATCTAAGAAGAAACATAGGTACATGAATCTAGTGTCTAAATCACTAAAATTTACCTTGAAAATATTAGTAATCTCCACAAGTTGGTCCAAAACAGGCTCACTTGAAATCATATTGGACTTTGACTCGTTCATGAGGAGGCTTGAGGTAATTCCATAATCAGAAGGGTTATTGAAAAACACCTGCCATTCTATAGGATCATATTTACCAATTGAGAACAAGTCATCCACAATCACTAAATGGTAGAGGGGAACCTTGTTAGAGATTATCCATCTAGATATGAGGTCATGATCATGTGCATCAGAGAATTTTCTAGACATGCCATTGTTTCCAGGAAAACTAGTGTCTTTTCGATCTGCTAGCCCTCTAGGATTGGTAACTATCCTAGAAATAAACAATAAAAGAAATTTTGGATTTCCTTTATATATGATAGATAAGAGAGAAGCAAAGGAACCAACCTGGATCTTCCGCTCAACTCCATGCTTGATTTCTCTCTCCCTTGATAAAGCTTGCAACTCCTCTCCTACTTATCCTGCATTAGAGAATACCTGTAGAGACAAAGTAACAAAACACCATCAAAGCATTTTGATCTATTATATCATAAACATTACAAAATCAGAAGTACAATGAACATACAATGGCATTCACAAATAACAACATTCACAAATACACAATTGTCTGGAGGAAAACTCAAAGAACTTTATTAAATATGAAGGGAGAATTACAACCCAGCGGTTTGATCCAGCATCATCCTCCCAGTATTAAAGCCCTTTTCACCTCATGAAAAGAAAGATCACCCAACAATATAATGCTCCTTCTCAATGACAAACTATGAGCACTTCCTTTCAAATTACAAAATTCCAGCCTCCAGATCTCTCAGATGAGGGATCCATTTATAGATGTTCACAAGGGTGTGAGTCATCTCTGGGTTTTTGATTAGTGCCATTCCACTTGTTGTTCTTGGTTCCACTTGGAGATTTCTTGGATCTTCTACTCATCCCTGGGTGAATTCAGAGGGGCAAGTGTCATAAGAGAAATTTCTAGAAGATTCCATGAGCATCCACTTCGCAAAATGTTTTGGACATTTGTCCATCCTCGCTCATCAAACCCTACGAAAGGACTCATTACTATGCATTGCACCTAGCTAGTGTAGTAGTCAGTATGCATCGTACCCTGATAGTGGACCAATCAGTATGGTCCTATTTTGGATAGTTTTGAGTGGTTTTTCAAGTGGAACTTCTGGGGAATGATGTAATCACTTGACCATGATCCTTTAGCGTATGAAACAACACTTTTAGGGGTTAAAGAGACCTTAGTTTATCGAAATATAAGATTGGGGTTGCAGTGCCCAAATATGTCTATAACAGTTTCCCCCTAAAGCATGAAGTCGTCAATCTTTGATGTTAGGTGAAATGCTTTATCATGACGATCCGAGGTATTCAAACTGGAAGGTGACCTGTATAAGATACAATACAATACATCATCATTAGATTATTTTCATGATCTAGCTGAGGCGAGCATTCCCATGCTTAGCTTTATAAATTCATTTTCACGCACATGGAACAGATAATCATCTGCAGTTGTAGACAGGTGATTCTTTATATGTAGAGTCATCATCCATAGCTTGGATGACCATCTGTGCAACTTCTATGTACATTTGATGTCTTTATATTCCGAAATATATTATAACCCAGATGGATGAAACTAGATCCCGGGTCTTCAAACTCATTCAATCTTTGCCCAATGTACAAGTCGATCCATGTGAAAAGATGTTCTTAAGTAGAACATGGAAATACATCGCCTGATTACCAGCCGATAATGTGAACTGTTAAGAGATGTGAGAGGAATCACGGATAATGATGATGACCCTCAAGGTACTACAATACAAGTTACGTGGTGCGAATATATGATCTGATGTCGAACACCACACAAAATCTTTTGGTTGAAGGCCAGTGTGGTCAACCTATCACCGGAAGTGAGAAACTTGCCATTGAGACATGCAAGCTTCAAATTACTGAAAGGGTTGTTTCTAAGTCAACTTCTTGGATAATGAGCTGATGCCGACAAGATGTGACCCGTCATAGGAGGGCCTTAATGTATCCCACATCTACGACACGAAATGAAGCAAATGATATTCTGAAGGTGAAAACGATCTATCGACACAAGGTTCAGGAATGGCGGTCATGAAAAATGGAGGGTGGAGGTATTATAGCAAATGTGGCATTAACTGGATGGTGGTTTCTCAATTGAATGACTTCTCTTGAACATATCGGCGACACTAGGATGGACTGGTAGCATTAACCCCAAATGATGGATGGTATGGAGGAGCAATGGTGAAATGACTGGTGAATGGAATAACCCAACCTGACTCAATCATGGTGATAGAGTGAAAGTGTCATGTTCAAGAGCAACTAGCTACCATAAAATTCTTCAAGTTTTCTTCCCTTTTTCCCTAGTCATTGTTGACTAGTACCTCTTTATTTTTGTCAAGCTTGAGGAGGATAACATATGCTTGTTCTATAATTTTCCCTTCGGGCAAACCTATCGCTACATTTTAGTGAGGTTGGCGACAGTGAAACTTGTTCTTGCTTGGGTGGACAAGTTCGTCACTATTGTTTAAAATATTTTAACGACAAAGACAACTCGGTCCTTTTCATGTTTAGAGAGTTTAAAAAGGGACGAAAAGGAAACTTTAGTAGTTATTTTTCATAGCATAATCGCTTAAGTCCAAAAAAGGATAAAATAATACAAAAGGGATGACTTTTTAATCACTTTAGCGAGTGAAGAAAGACAAGCGCTCGAACTTTTTCATGAGATAATCCCTCAGGTTCGAAAAATATTAAAATATATAGGAGGGATGGTTGAGCTGGAATAGCCAATAGATCGACGATCTTTTCATATTTAACGAATCTGAAAAGATCTTAAAGGAGACTTGTTTTTGAGGAACAAGTGGCATTTAGGGTAGCAACTGGTTCCGGGTAAGCTTGGAATTTCTCAAAACATGGTGATGTGAAGAGGTTGGCTAACACGACCACTCATTACAGCTGTTCCTCAAAAGGGTAAATAATCAAGTGGAAGCATTTGATCGACCAAAAGGATGGAGGTGATGGCAAAACACAACCAAGGCTCAAAAGGTTGATAGCATGGCAATCACAAAGGTTGTTCATCAAAGGCAGGCTTATTTTTTAATGAGCTTGAACCTTGCGGTAACATATGCTCAGTGATAGGTTTCTTTTTGAACGAGTTTAAACCATGCGACAACATGCTCGGTTTTTAGTTTTTCTTTTCATGTAAGCTAGAAACGACAAAACAAGAAAAGACAAAGATATAAAAAACTAAAAAGCTAAGGAACTACTGAGGTTAGGTACGATAGTTTCATTAGCATTTAGACAAAACACTTCCTTTCCTTTGTCCACAGAGTAGACAAAGGTGAATGGTGTGTTAGACCAATCACCTAACCTAAAAAGTTAAAAAAGTTAAAAAGATAAAAAGCTAAAAGGCTTGAAAATGACATAAAAAAAAGTTTGCTTGCCCCTAGCATGATGAAAAGGAGAGTCTCTTAGTAACCATATGGAAATCACTGTGGTTAAAGAGGATGGTTTTTGTCAGTGTTTAGACAAAACACTTCCTTGGGAAACATAGTAACAAAACAGTTCCTTGGCTTCGTCCACATAATGGACAAAAGTGAATGGTGTGAGATGACACTTCCAATCACATAACCTATAGGGACACCTATATTTTCAGATGGGTTCATCTCAAAATAGACAAGGGTGCATGCCCCCTAAGCTTCATTACATTCACCAGACTACTTGCGGTAATTAGGTGGATGGAATGAAGGTTGAAGAGACATTCTCGATGCAAAAGAACAATTTAGGGATGATGATCGACTTGGAGCTATGCTTGAACTGGGAAATGAAAGCTGGTCAACAGTGACAATTTTTCCATCATGCATGAAACACATCACTCGAAAAAGTGTTGAAACAATAGCTTCCATGTTAAAAACATAGGCACGTCCAAGGAGTAGATTGTAATCTAACGGTCCTTGGACTACCATCACGTTCAAGTGAATGGTTTTCCTTTTCAAAGTTATGGGTAACTTAAGAAGGATCCCTAATGGTCGACTGGTTCCTTTGTTGAAGCCTAACAAATTGTGTATGATAGGCATAAGCGATGGTGAACCAAGTGCTTTCCAAGCAGTTGAGGAAAGGATACTCACTTATGCCCCTTCATCTATGATAGTGCTAGAGACGATCATTTTGTAAACTCGTACTATGATTTGGAATGGTACACTAGAAGGAAGTCGAGATCTTGCTAGTCGATTCCAATCAAAGGAAATGACTAGACTACTTGGAGGGGGTACCGAATAAACGGTTGAAATAACCCCTTGAGTAGTGGGAACTGGGTGATTTTATTCCTGTTGTGAAGGAATGGGTGGATTGCTCCCAATTTCATTAGATTCTAAAGTGATAAAAAGAATTTGAATGGTATTGTTATCACTCTCTTGAGGACGCGTATGATCTTTCGAAGGTAAATTGGGTCGACTGCCATTTCAACCTGTTGACTTTGGTCCAGTATGGACTTAGAAGATTTACTTTCAACGATAGGTGTCTTGACTAACGATTGAGTTATGTCAGTTGGATTTTCAACTAGTAAAGGATTTGGGGAGAGTTTCTTGTATTAAGGTGGAAGTTGCTACGGTGAAGTAGGACGGTTATGCAAGACTCTTTTGGCTTCATCCAAAAAGGGACAACGAGGGAGGATATGGTCCCCTTCGCATAATCTACATGAAATATTGACCTTTCTTTTCTACCCATTTACTTCACTTTTACTAATTGATGGTGTGCTATCAACATGATCACCAGTGGTTGATGACACTGGTTGGTGCAAATGGGGGGACCATTCTCTCAAGATCCAAGGAATGCAAAGACATTCGCGATGAAAATGTTCTCCTCCACAAATTATGCATGGAAATATGGGTTTGGAATGTTCAATGTGTGGATTTTCACCAGATGCTGCATGGTTGCCCCCTTGCTTAACTGACTTCTTCTTCTACTCCTTTCCTTTCTTCTTCTTCTCAGTCACTTGGTTACTAGCATTGCTATTTTCACCAAGCGAAGAGGAAGAAGGGGAGGGAGGCACAAACGAAGAATAAGGTGAAGGGTCAACTTCAGTATCAACTGGTTGTTGATTTGATTATTGAGGAATCCCTATGTTTTGAACAACAGAGGTTGAGAATAGCCAAACTGGCAGGCCAATTGTAATTCCTGGAAGGGACAATGTAGCCGTATATGGAGCACCGATATTTCCCCAAGAGGAAAATGGACTTGGATTCCCTTCAAAAGGGATTTCTTGATTGATGGCTCCTAGATTTGTCTCCATATATCTCAACCTAAGACCAACGAAGTAATAGGGATGTTATTCTGAATTTAATAAATTTTAATGACGCTTTGACACAACTTTGATTTTTCAATTTTCAAGAGTCGAGAAAAAGCTAAAGATGACTCTAGTTCCCTTCGACTTTTAATGAGCTTGAAGTGATGAGTGCTCAGATGGACCATTTCTTTTAAAGAGTAAAAAAGGAATGAAAGTGACTACTCTAGGAATATAGACAGAGGGATTACCAGACCAATAGCAAAACTGCAATATATATCTTGCTAATAAATTAAAGAGAAATTACCAAAGACTTATGTATGGCAGTCAATCTTCTCAAACGCTGTGTTCAGTGCATTGTGATCGATAGGGAGGCAGAGACGGCTTCCTATAGATAAAGGATGTAAGCCTATTGTGGTCTCCCAATATATACTCGACGGTATGGGGAGCACAAGTTTGTGCTAGCACTTGTCGAATCAAAGAGGAGGAATCACCCAACCTTCGATGAAAATGATAGTTACTAGATTTTACGATGCTGGAACACGTCTCTAGCCTAGACCTCTACATGTGATTTATTAGGTTCCAAAGTGTTATTAGGTTCATTGAGATTTAATTTAGAGTTGATTTTGTTTAAAATTTTTTCTTTCAAAGGTTCAATGCGTGATGTTGATTTAAAGTTCCTAAAAATGCAATCTACAATGATAAGCAATCGTTGTTTATTTTGATCAATGAAAATCCTAGCTACTAGGGAAAGAAAATTATGATTCTTTCAAACAAAGAGCAGAGAGCACACTCTAAATGCACTTTCCTAAATCATTTTTCACACACAAGCTAAATGAAAATGCAAAATGCATGTATTTGTTTTTCATTCTCTTAATGTGAAAAATGCCAAAAGGAAAACTGATTATACATCTGAAATATTTCACTCAAAGCAACATTTCGACAATTTCTTTTTCAAAATAGAAAGGAAGACTGAATGATACTTTTCAATTTCAAATAGAAAACAATTTCGACACTTCGAATAACAACAAATCAAATCAAATACATGAAAAAAATTTCAATCGATTATTTAGAAAAGGGATACTTGATGACACTTCTCTTTTTGACACAAAAAGACAGTTATGACACTTTTGTACCAAAACGACAGATCGATTTAAGAAACTTTTCGATAAAGGACCATAAATGATGGAAAAATTCATAAAAACATTTACCAATCCTAATCAATGGAGGTTGATCTATGTAATGTAGGTAGGCTTCAATAATGAGGTACTGTTCATAAGAAGCAAATCAACTAAACAGAGCTGAAAACAAGGACAAAAAACCCAAATTTCAAGGAGGAAAATATAATCAGTCATTCATCGCACCTGGGCTTCACTGAAATAGGGATGAATCACAACTTTTAGGCTCAGGAGGTGCGATGCATACTCATTGATAGTGACAGACAGTGTGATGGGCTAGGGAGCGCAACTGAGGTGGGTTTTGGTTCAAATTTGCAGCTAATTTCTGTGATTTATGCTGAGCTATAATGGATAGTAAAGAGAAAAGTACAAAGGAATGATCTTGGGAGGTTACTGAGCTACCACAAGGGCATCTATAATGCTTGTAAGTTATCTGTTCAGTTCATAAACTAAACTGGAGATTGACTGAACCAGCATTCATCTACTATGCACTTGTAGAGAAAGAGAAGTTCGAAGGCTATCTAGCTAACTTCAGGCTCCGTCTATAGTTTATAAAGTAAACAAAAATAACAAACAATCACTTATTCGATCCCCATCGGAGTCACCATTTTGTTTCTAGGAAAACTAGTGTCTTTTCGATCTGCTAACCCTCTAGGATTGGCAGCGATCGTAGAAACAAAAAATCAAAGCAATTTCGGATTTCCTTTATGTATGATAGATAAGAGAGAGGCAAAGGAACCAACCTGGATCTTCATCTTGACTCCTTTCTTGATTTCTCTCTCCCTTGATAAAGATTACAACTCCTCTCCTACTTATCCCACTTTAGAGAATACTTGTAGAGATGAAGTAACAAAACACCATCAAAGCATCTTGATCTATTATGTCATAAACATTTCAGAATCATAAGTATAGTAAACATACAATGGCATTCACAAATAACAACATTCACAAACAAACAATTGTATGGAGGAAAACTCAAAGAACTTTATTAAATATGAAGGGAGAATTACAACCCAACTATTTGATCCAACATCATCCTCCCAGCATCAAAGCCCTCTTCACCTCATGAAAAGCAAGATCACCCAACAATACAATGCTCCTTCTCAAAGACAAACTATCAGCACTTCCTTGCAAATTACAAAATTCCAACCTCCAGATCTCTCAGATGAGGGATACATTTATAGATGTGCACAAGGGTGTGAGTCATCTCTAGGTTTTTTATTAGTGTCATTCCACTTGTGGTTCTTGGTTCCACTTGGAGATTTCTTGGATCTCTTACTCATCCCTGGGTGAATTCAGAGAGGCAAGTGTCATAAGAGAAATTTCTAGAAGATTCCATGAGCATCCACTTAGAAAATTGTCTTGGACATTTATCCATCCTCGCTCATCACACCCTACATAAGGCCTCATTAGTATGCATCACACTTGGCTAGTGTAGCAGTCAGTATGCATCACACCCTGACAGTGGAGCAGTTAGTATGGTCCTGTTTTGGCTATTTCTGAGTGGTTTTTCAAGTGGAACTTTTGGGGAATGATGTAATCAGTTGACCATGATCCTTTAGGGTATGAAGAAACACTTTTAGGGGTTAAATAGCCCTTAGTTTATCGACATATAAGATTGGGGTTGCACTGCCCAAATATGTCTATAACAACCATCAATAACAACAAGGAACAATAGAGGGGACAAAGCGCAACCTTGTGAGAGCCTTTTGGAGGCTGATAAAAATTCCATGAGTAAGCCATTTATCATTATTTTAAAGGAGGTAGTATTGATGCAAACTTTATCTAATTTATCATTGTGAAGCATAGACAAATTTTCTGCAGGACCATCCATAGTAGTTCACAATCAACACAAACAAAGGCATTGGTGAGATCAATCTTCATGAGGCATGTGTCCAGATGGCAAGTCTTGATGGAATGAATACACTCCTATGTGATTTTGGAAACATCATGGATCTGTTGGTGCTCTAAAAATAAAATTATTCACGAGAAATATGTTTTGAAAATAATGTTTTGAGTCGGTTTGCAATGGTTTTTAAGATCAATCTGTAAATGATTTGTCATAATGAGATGGGATGATAGTCATAGAAGGAGGAAGGATTAGGGACCTTTGGGATGAGGGTGATGAACGAGGAATTTCTAGCAACAGATTCTTCCACAATCTCTCCGAGCTCAACTATCATGATGTCCTAAAAAAGTATGAGCAGTGCCATGGTCCAACCATCAGGACCTTCAATTTTTCTCTTGGCCATTTCTTTTAAGACTGATAGGACTTCATCTTGTGTAACTTGATGTTCCATTTACAGATTGTCCTCTATGATAGTCTACAAAGAAAATAGATCATATAGTTCCAGTTGCTTACTAAGAAGGACATGGTCCTCGAAGTGGTATATGTTGCTAAAATAGCTCATTGCCCGCGCTTCGATTTCCTTTTGAGAGGTAATTTGTTCACCCAATTTAGATTTAATGCTCCAAATAGAATTTCTTTTCTACCTCATAATGATCTATTAATGAACAAATCAGTTGTTCTTATCCCCTTCATCAACCCACATGATACGACTTTTTTGCTTCATTTCTTCAATCTGTCTAAGGAATATTCAGGATCTACATATCTCAAGCTTGAGAATCTCATGCTGTATGGATTCAAGGAAATAAGCCAAGTTAGTACGGTCCTCAAATTTTTTGACTTGTTGATCGAGCTAGATTAAATATCTAGTTAGATTCCTCTTCTTCTTCCAAAGCCATCATCTAACCCTTTCTTTTAGAGCTCTCAATTTGCAATTGATCTTCTCGATCTTCCACAAACCAAGGTATGCAAACTATGTCTTCCAAAAGGACTGGAAAGGATTGATTAAATTTGGCTCCTTCAGACATAAATGGTTGAATTTGAAAGGTGAAGCCTTTTGTTGTTTTAGGCCAGACCATTTCAACAGGATAGGAATGTGATACGAAATCTTGTTTGGGAGGATTGTCAACTTCAAATATTGTAATTTCTTGATAGTTGATTATTATACATAGAATCAGTCAAGTTATTTTGCAATTCCTTATGTACCCCATCGTCCAATTTTCCATGTAGGCCCTATGGGATCTAGTTTAATATCCCATAGGAAATTTCATTTAAATAATATCTTGAAAAATATCCCTAGTGAATCAAGTCTACTGTGGGAGCCCCATATTTCTAAAGAATTAGTGGAGAAATTAAAATCCCCTACTAGTATTAAGTAGTCAAACTCAAGGAGGCCACAGAGGTATTCCCTATTCGAGAATGCCTTTTTTTTCAAGTAGGAAGCATATATTTTAATGATTCAAAGGTGAATTTCGGAACCTATTTAACCCCCTGTGATAAGTAAGCCCATTGATGTGTTAAACGCCTTCAATTTATATGCTTCTGGATTCCACATTACACCCATTCCCCCACCTAGTCTAGTTGCACTGATTTCACATACAATCCAATTTGGACAGACCTGAAATAAATATCCCCACACCTTATCTTTGCTAGTCATTGTTTCCTCAAGAAGAAAAATATAGGTATTGTAGATTCCAATTATGTTTTTCAGGCATCATATTTTGTGGGCCGACCCAAAACACCTGATGTTGAGAGACATTATGGAAATTATGGGAGGTTGAACTCGGGGGGATCTACTTTAAGGACCTGATATTTGGGAGGAAAACATTCCTCATGGCCAGTCTAGGAGATAGAAAGGGGCATCTATTTGGGTTGGGCTAGCTCTAGACTATTGAAAATGTTCCAAAATATTGGATGGGACAATGGTGTAGTTTAATTTTTTTTAATATTTGGGACCATTCTTCCATCGAATGTTGATGTTTTTATGGGGAAAAAGGAAAGTATGGGGTGATCAAAAAAAAAAACCATCATGAGAAGCTCCATAGAAATTTATAACTCATGAGCTAGGTCCTATAACTCCACATGCTCTAAAAATGGGGAGAAAGTTCTAGTGGAAGGAGCCCCAAATTTGATATGGGAGGATAAAAATTGGTCTTTAGATGATTGAGTCACCATTAGGGAAACATTGTTAGTTGTTGGATTCACAAGCGTTGAAGTAGGGGACATGGTATTGTGGCTAGGGAGTGATGACAAGAGCTTGTGATTGACCAGAGATGATGATTTGATAACTGTTTTGAGACATGTAGTGGGGGTTGTCGATTGGGGCTTCGGAAGAGAGGTATGATTGCGAGAAAAAAGTCAGCAATTGTTATGTAATAGAGAGATAGAGAGTGCAATGGGTTTTCTTGGCAGGGGAGGAGACTTGGATTGCAGTGAGACATTTGAATTAATATTTTAAGGGATAATATCTGACATGTCATGCAGTATAGTAGATTTGTACAATATATCCGCTCATATACTAGTAGCAGAGAAGAAGTCTATTTGTGGGGCAGCCCTAGAATGCTTATCTTGATAGTCAGTTATTAGATGTCCCATCCGATGAGAACAAAGGCATCAAAATGGAATTTACCAATAGTCAACAATTTGCTTGTATGAGCTTGGACCCTAATATAAATAAATGCCCCCCTATAAGCAATCCTTCAACCAAGACCCATGCAATTTTTTTTACCATACCTTTGAGGTTTCCTTCATTGAGGTAGTATAATTTTCTTATTGAGTTTGGAATGTCTGTTATTGCTTTATGGGTCCATAATTCAAGAGGAAGGTCTGATAGTTTTACCCAAAGGATGTTCCTCTGTGGCCTGTAAATGGTTGCATCAAAACCAAAGTACCATCACTCGAGGGATAAGTATCCACATCCTTTGACCCATGGACTGGATGTAATGAGATCCACATCCTCTGTAGAGAGAAAATGGAAGGCGTGCAACCCATTTTGAAGAGCGCTGATATGGAGGCAATATTTAAGAAGAGGTAACCACCAAGTTTCTACCCACCTTTTCATTTGGACACCATTTGTTAGGGTCCAATCCTAACCCCTTTATTTCTGTAATAAACCCAATAGGGTCGAGTCATAGTCATAGTTAGTTAAAGAGTCAATAAAGCCTGTATTAATAATTGTAAGTGGTTGACCCACATTTAAGAAAGGGACCACAGTTAGTTGCCAATGGGCCATTGTATTAGATATATGATATTGAGCAAACCATGGTAATGACTCATGGTATTGTATGATATAGAGGCTAGAGATTGCCCATAGAGAAATATTGAGTCTTATTTTGTAATCGAGCTCTGCTCTGCTGGAGGTTGTCCCCTCGAAGAGACAAGTGAACATTGCTTTCATCTATGAATAATAAAATACTTGTTCTTTTTCTCATCTTATTCTTTGTTTTGGTTTATATTTCTTCACATATTTGGTATTTTGGAATTTCTTGTAGGTCAAGAGCATAACAAGTGGTATCATAGCACTTTCCAAGGTCGGTGGTATGTCCATTTTTGGCAGAAATTTTTGTAGGCTAGAGACGTGTTTCGACGTCTTTAAACCATAGGATTTGTCATTGAGCACATAAACCTGTGGATTTGGGGAGGCAAGCATGTAGGAAATACAAGAGGTGGTCATGCTTGTTGGACTCCCTTGTAACCCCTGTGGGTACCCCTTCAAGTAGTAGTGCATTAGATAAAACCACACATAGACTGCCTTCCACATGCCCTTGGGGTATATCAGAAGCCCCATAGACTCACTTAAAACCTCGCCTTAGATAAGTCGTCAACAATATTGCTACTAAAGTATACTAAGAACAACACTCAGGGAGATTAATTGCACATACAATAGGGTAGTTGGGTAGTATGGATAAGGGTACTATTGATCCTCCTTAGTTAGTGCCCTGAAAGATTGGGGCAAGTACTATTGTTGGAACCTTATGTATATTGTGATGTGTAGCACCTGACACTCCTTTGAGACCATAGTTCCCTCGAATCCCTGAAGATCACCCATTATCTTATTTTCTAGATCAAAATCCACTAGTTGGGGTTCTATCGCCACGGTAGCATTCAGATCTAGCAGTTGGGGTTTTGTCACCACTGCAACAATCAGATCCACCAGTCAAGGTTCTATTGCCATAGTACCATTCAGATCTAGCAGTGGGGTTCTATCGCCACCACATTCCAACTGACATTGAGTCATTGGGGTTTCACAGAAATATTTGACCATCTGTGCAGTGAAGCTTGTGGCTCCTATAGTCTAGCCCTGATTTTTGCAGGACATGGGCAAGATCAAGTTTTCTTGAATTTGGCCACTGCTGTATTGATCAATGGGCAGTATTGATTGTCTGTTTGAATGCCTTCCTGAGACGCTTACAAGAGACTTAGCCCATAAGATTTGGGATGACAAGTTGATCGCAGTGGTACCATTCATTTGTCAGTTTCAATTTTTGGGAGGTCTGAATTTTTTTCAAAGTGACGTCTAGTGACCAAGATCTGTGTATGGTAGAAACCAAAGCTCAAGTCATGGCCAATGAGAACATCGAGCACCTTGAAAAGAAGTTGGATTCTTTTGAGGATGATATGCAAACAATTAGACAATTCATTACACAATTCAATACGAGCACATCAGGGTTTCATCCAGAGGAACATGTTATTGATGAACACCTTGAAGGAGAATCTAGCCATCATATTCACTTCCATGGAAATCACCAACATTCCCACCCTCCGCCACCCAAGCTAGATGCACAAATTTGATGGCTCTAATCCAATAGTATAGGTAGCACAAATGGAACAATATTTCATTTTAAATGATATCCATGATGATGCAACTAAACTACGTGTGGGAGCACTTTACTTGGACCAAGCGAGATGGAAATGGTGTTAGTGGCATCGGAAATTCTATCCCAGGAACATAACTTGGCAGGTGTTCTCAAAATCTCTTTGTGACCCCTTTGACAGAGAATCTAAATTTTTGGGTCATCTTACTAAGCTCCGACAGATAGGCACAGTAAAAGACTACATTTCAGCCTTTGAGACATTGGCCATCCACACATAAGTTCTAGGAGATGAACTCTAGTTGGAATGTTTTATAACTGGTCTCAAAGAAGCCATCCAAACACATGTTCGGATGCACCACCCACCTACATGGATAGGCACTTGCACAAAGGCTATCGAAGTGGAACGTGATTTAGCTGCCTAGTCTCCTCATCGAAATTTCATAGCCAAGGGATGCCCCACCTAGTCTCATGGCCCTACGCAAACAATTAAGGTTCAAAAGATGTCTCCAGCAGAAATGGTTGAAAGAAGAAAATAAGGATTGTGCTACTACTATGATGACAAATACTCCCCAGGGCATAAATGCAAGGAAACAAAATTCTTTGAAATTGATGTTACTGATCATAGCTCATCTAATGAAGCCCCACCGGTGAGGGACTAGATGACGATGTTAATGAAACCCAACAATAAAATGAGCTCACAACTATGCCAGAGGAACCAATTATCTCACTACATGCTTTGGCAAGCATTTCTGCACCCAAAACTCTCAAAATCAGAGGCTTTATTAAACATCGCCCTATAGTAGTATTGATTGAAAGTGGTAACACTCATAACTTTATCCATCAGTGAGTCACCAAAGTTGTTTATTGTTTTCTAAGGGTAGTCTCCAATTTCCAAGTCCTAATTGCTGATGGGGGGACAATGAAATGTGAAGGCCGCCACAAAAATATTAAACTTCATATGGGAGACTACCACCTAAAGACCCACATGTTTGCAATTAACATGGGTGGTTATGACATTTTCTTGGGTGCTAAATTGATTCACACACTAAGCCCAATAACAATGGATTTCTAGGAGTTATATGTGAGCTTTAAGTAGAATGATCACATGAATATCCTTCCTGGACTCTAGGTAGGTGCTCCTTCTATCATCAAATCGCATCGAATGGAAAAGTTGTTGAAAAAGGGCCATCATGGAGTTATCACTTAGTTTAATGTCATCCAAGCCATAGAACCCACTACTCTTCATATCCATCCTAAGATGGAACAGGTCTTAAAACACCACCATTTGGTATTTGACAAGCCTAAAGAGCTTCCACCCTCTAGAGGGGAACATGATCATAACATCACTTTGGTCCTAGGGGCCCTACTACCTAATGTGCGGCCACATCGATATCCTTTCATCCAAAAGAATGAAATTGAAAAATTCATTAAGGAACTCCTTGAAGCAGGTATTATTCGTCCTAGCATCAGCCCTTATTCATCACCAATGGTCACCATGCTCAAGAAATATGGTGAATGACGCATGTGTCTGGACTTTTGGGCCCTCAAAAATCTCACTCTCAAAGACTAATTCCCTATCCCAATTGTTGATGATATGCTTGATGAACTACATGGTGCTCTATTCTTTACCAAGCTAGATCTTCACTCTAGTTATCATGAAATATGTATGAAGGAAGTAGACATTCCAAATACTGCTTTCCAAACTCATCAAGGCCATTATGAATTCTTGGTCATGCCATTTGGTCTCTGTAATGTTCCATACACTTCTCCAAGCATCGTGAATCACCTTCTAAAACCATATCTCCGAAAATTTATCCTCGTGTTCTTTGATTATATTATCATCTACAACCTTACTTGGGAAAAACATCTCCATCACGCAGACCTGATCTTGCAACTGCTCCAGAATCACCAATTATTTGTCAAATTTTCCATGTGCTCTTTTGGTGTGGAAGAAATTGAGTATTTGGGATGCATTGTGGTTCGTGAAGGTGTAAGGGTTGATCCCAAAAAGATACAAGCAATGCAAGATTGGCCCCAACAAAAAACCTTGAAGAGTCCGAGGGGATTCTTGCATCTCACTGCTACTATCACAAATTTGTCTACAATTATGGTTTCATTGCTAGACCCCTCATTAACCTTCTCAAGAAAAATTCATTTCTGTGGACTGATGCAACACAATAGGCATTTGTGGCTCTCAAATAGGCCATGTGTTCCACTCCAATATTAACACTACCCGACTTCACCAAATCTTTTGTGATTGAATGTGATGCTTCAAGTAATGGTATTGGTGTTGTATTAATGTAGGAAGGTCAACCCTTGGCTTTCACCAACTAACAACTGAGTTGGAAACATTCGGGACAATATGTCTATGAGAAAGAGATGATGGCCATCTTACATGTAGTAGATACCTGGTGACCATATTTATTGGGATGACATTTACAAATTCGCATAGACCATCAAAGCCTCAAATATTTTTTGTAGCAACATTTATCATTGCCACAAAAAAACAAATGGTTGTAAAAAATGTCGAGATATGATTATGAGATAATCTACAAGAAAGGGCGTGACAATGTAGTAGCAGGTGCTTTATAACATCAATTTGAGGATGAAAGTACTCTACTATCAATCTCTCTTCCCATACCAGATTGGATTGAAGAAGCACGCAAGGAATGGTTTTCACACCCCTTTCTCTCCCAACTCATTAATAAATTGAGAGAAGATCCTAATTCCTCGGTTGGCTACCCTTGGAAGTATGAGATTCTTTGCTATAAGGATCGAGTAGTGATATCACCGACATCCAACCTCAAAACTCATATTTTGACATAGTTGCACTCATCTCCCACTATTGGGCATTTAAGCTTTCAGAAGACTTATGCTTGCACTCATCATTCTTTCTTTTGGATGGGCATAAAGAATGAAATTCCTATATTTGTAGCTAAATGTGATGTGTGTCAACACCACAAGGGAGAAACATTCAAGTCACCAGGAATCTTACAACCATTGCCAATCTATGCCTCTGTCTGGATGAATGCTTCTATCGATTTCATTACTAGTTTACCCAAGTTTGGCAACAAATTAGTCATCATGGTGGTTGCAGACAAACTTTCTAGTTATGCTCATTTTTTCACTCTACCCCACCCATTTACCCACACATTGGTGGCTCAATCTTTCATGGACGACATCTTCAAACTACATGGCATGCCAAACTCCATTGTGTTTGATTGTGACCTAAATTTCCCTAGTAAATTTTGGTAAGAAATTTTCAAGCTACAAGGCACCATACTACAAATAAGTACTACCTATCATCCAAAAACGGATGGTCAAACTGAAGCAGTCAAAAAATGTTTGGAGACATACCTAACATGCTTCACCTCAAAAAAGCAGCATCAATGGGTACAATGGCTAGCTTTAGCTGAATGGTGGTATAATACTAACTATCTTGAAGCCACCAAGATGACTCCATATGAGGCAGTGTATGGCCAACTCGCACCTTCACCTATTTCTTATATCCCTATATGCTCTATGGTATAAGCAGTTGATCAACTCTTACAGAACCATGCCACCATGATATCTTGTCTCAATGATAATCTCCGTCAAGCTCGGAATTGAATGAAGCAATAGGCAGACCAGCATCGTTTAGAGCGCACATTTCAAGAACAGGATTAGGTATTCCTATAGCTGCAACCATATAAGAAAACATCTCTCAAAGAAAAGGGCTACCAGAAATTAGCTCCCAAATTCTATGAACCTTATCAAATAATTCAGTGCATTGGAGCTGTAGCCTACAAACTGGCCTTGCCAACAACTTCAAAAATCCATCGAGTCTTCCATGTATCGTACCTCAATAAAGTGGGCTAGAACAATTGTAGAATTCAAACTAGTCTACTTGAATTGGATGAGGAAGGTTCACTCTATCTCCAATCTAATAGCTCCTTGATATTCATGAAATACATCTGCGATCAAGGAAGTCATTGTCAAGTGGAAAGGCACCTCTCCTGAAGATGTGACTTGGGAACTCGCCACTATTCTTCAGCAGTTTCCGCAGCTTCAGCCTTGAGGACATGACTCCTTTTGATGGGGGTGGGCATGTTAGGGCCCAACCCTAACCCCTTTATTTATGTAATAAACCCAATATGGTCAAGTAATATTCATAGTTAGTTAAAGAGTCAATAAATCCAGTATTAATAATTGTAAGTGGTTGACCCGCATTTAAGAAAGGGACCATAGTTAGTTGCAAACAAGCCATTCTATTAGATATATGGTATTGAGAGAACCATGGTAATGACCCATGGTATTGTATGTATGAATCCTATATAGAGTCTATATACTCTCCATTGAGAAATATCGAGTCTTATTTTGTAATCGAGCTCTGCTCTGCTAGATGTTGCCCCTTCAAAGAGGCAAGTGAACATTGCTTTCATCTTCGAATAATAAAATACTTGTTGTTTTTATCATTTTATTCTATGTTCTAGGTTGTATTTATTTGCATATTTGGTATTTCGAAATTTCTTGTGGGTCAAGAGCATAACAATTCAATTGCTAGAAAACCCATCATCCCACCAATGCTTGATTTTTGAGTTTGATAGATTCATCCAAGTATCCCTTTGCTTCGATGACGAGACCTTGATTATGAGTGGAAACTTTAATTTCACTTTTTTATGAGAAGTAGGAGGCTTTTGTGGAGGGGGACCAACAAATTTGGGAGGATAGGGTAGTTTAAACCTTGCACACTCTTGATCCAATTATTTGGATATAGTATAGTGTTCTTTAGCATGAACAATGATTTATATCATGTAGTCATCATCTGAAGATGAAGGGAAGGTCAATGAGCACATCATCCAATGTTTAGATGTGTTTAACCAATCTGGAGGCATGCAGGAGTCTGAGATGTTCCCCCATGGAACTTTGACCTTTCCATATAAACCACAGACCCAAGAGTGTCCCAAACGAATGGTCCCATTGTGTGTTAGCTCCACCAAGATTTCCAGCTAGTGATGATACTTCAATTTTCTCAAGTGATTTGATATGATTTAATGATAAGATCATTGCGGGATTTGAAGCTAGTGAAGAGTGGAGCGAATTTTTGTTCCAGAAGCGATAGGTTGATCCTAAGAATGTCAATATGGTCACTCCACTTTAATTATTAGTTGGTGAATATGAGCCCTTAGTATGGTTTCTTATAGATCCTGCATAAGGGTGGTCCTCCATTTTGACGATGGTTAGGAAAAGAATAAAGCCAGACTTTGCATCAAGATCACCAAGATTATACAGTAGTTGTATGGATTGTCAAACCATGTGTGATTCCCTTTAAGAGTCATGTACAGATATATGTAGTTTAACTAGATGCACCAACCACCCACTGACTAATTAATTCTTGATATTTCAAATTTTGGGGTTGTTAGGCTTTAGCTGCAAACGAGGGATTGAAACTCATAGCTATATACATGATTCCTCAGAAAAAGGTGCACATTTTGAGTACTACAAAGACTGCATAGCTTTCATAATATACCTCAATTAGGTTTTATGCACAAAATGATAAAAAAAATGGCAGCATCGTAGGTTAATCTAGAGCCAGCAGAAGCGGTAGTTACAACCAATGCATTCCATTATGATTTTTCCATTCTTGTCGAGAAACTCCTCACCCCAAGTGCAAAAAATTGTGTCAAAATCTTCATAGAGGACCTCATTTGAATGACCTACAATATTTTGTCTTGTGTTATTTGAAGGTTTCTTCAACAAGTATTAATAATATTGAGAGGGAAACAATTGGCATCCCCACAGTGAGTAGAATGCCAGCAACGTGGTTGAAGTCCATGTTAAAGTCCCCATTTCTAAACTCAAACTATGTTGATGAGGGGTACCTTATTTCTCAGTGGGTACTATTTTCTTCAATATATGGTTGTGCACCACCCATACCATGGCCAGAGTCACCTTCCTATTTCCTACTAACAGCGCACAATGAGCTACCAACTTTCCAATGAGGGATTTTTGGCTGCCAACTCCCAGGTGTTACAGGATACCATCTTCTCAAAAATCACTAGTGAATGTAACAAGAATGCCCAAAAATGAGTTGAAAAAAAAAATCCACACACTCCTTTTAACCTCCTTCTTGCCCAGAATCGTGGGCATAGTAGACCTAGAACCATATATAAAAATTTGGACCATTTCTCGAATTTTGCATGTCATCCTTGCACAGGGGTCATTCTAATCTTCTCTGTATCATTCCAATTTTGTTAGATGTCTCCGAAGAGTCATAATTGCCTTTTTCTGTATCTTTTGACCTTGAAAGTAGTATCAAAGCCTGACTTGGGCATATGTCCTCATCAGAGTGCCTAGGGTGAGTAGAGCATCTGAAATATAGGAATTGAGTGTATTAGAATTGTTATTCATTGTCGCGGTCTTAAGGTGAAGATAGAGCATGTGAATTTTTATAGAGCTTCCATCTCAAAGTATATCATTTCCATATATCACTAGAGCCACTAGTGTTGATTTGGACCTGAACCTCCTATGCTCAGTCACAGTGGAGGGAAAAAATATCCATTGCTCCACAAAATCATGAATTACTCCATAGAGCTACAAACTCGACGTATTTGGGGTCCTTTTTGTGTTGGAGTATTTTTTCTCTAGAAGGAATTGAGAATTAGATAAATATTTATATAATAGTGTTTCTTACTGATGTCCTCTCAATTGTTATGGAGAACGATGAAGTAAACATGATGGAGAAAATATCTACGCACCTCCTCGGAGAAATGACTCAGGGGATTGCCAAATCGAAGGACGATTAGGAGGGGTATCCAAGAACAAAGACATGAAAAAAATTACACACGTTGGAGATTAAAGTTTCTAAGTAACTTTCTGATTTTGTCATATAAATTTTTTGGCTCAGTCAAATATCCACGTAGTTCCAATTACGTGCACGAGGAACTATTAAATAGCAAGTTGGTTGCAATTGAATAAGGACAAGTAGCTTCTTTTAGTGGTTTGATAATAATAAAAATAATGGATTCGGAGAAGCAAGTACGTGCCAATAGAATAAGAGACAGGGGATTTTGTAAATGTATGCTTAGAATTTTTAGAATTTTTACATTGACAAGAATACAAAGAGGGACATGAAAAAAGGGCAGCGAATTTGCCAATGTATTCTCAAAATTTCTAGAATTTTTAGATCAGAACTTTTACATTGATAAGAATAAGAACGACGACAAGACAAATGTTAGAAAATTACATATTACAGAGAAATGGAACACATAAAATATATTGCAGAAATATAAACACAGAAAACGCATAAAAGAAGAGAGACACAGATATATGTGGTTCACCCAATTTGGGCTACATCCATAAAGAAACAACTAGTCCTTCCTTTTATATTATCCAACAAAATGAAGACATACAACATACAACAGATCGATTGTAATTCCCTCTCCTCTCTCACACAATCTGCTCTCCCTTCCTCACTCAAAATATGGATTTGCATAGATGTAATACAATTCCCTCATATATAGCGAGAGGTTGCCTTATAGGGAAAAAAACCTTAAATTAAACATAACTTCTATCGTTAGATATCTGTCTAATGAATGACCTAGATTGACTACAAAGTTACAACATCTTACAAGGCAATTTTACATCTATTTTTAGCTTTGGGGGCATTTCCACTGATCCCCCGCCAGGAAGGAGGCTCCTAAATATCGTTACCCCACCTCTGACCTCCCTTGTAGCATAAATATTAGGGGTGGCCTTGCCGCAACATTACGAACTGGGGTCCAATGTGGTGATACCTCTGAATAAAGAAGATAATTAGGCTCCACACCAAAAAATCTTCCACTTGGAGACTGATTATAGAAACTCCACAACTGCTTCATTTGCTGGACAGACTCCACTTTGGACCTAGTTGTTTCTCATCTTCATCATCATACTTGAAGACCAATTTAAACCAAGAAAAATCTTAAATTCTCCCTAGTTACAACTTTTGTTAACATATTTGTAGGATTCTGGCTAGTGTGTATCTTTTCCAGCTTCAACTGTCCACCTTCCAACACTAACCATATGAAATTATACTTGAGCTATATTTTTTTTCTCTTGGAATGAAATGAAAAGTTCCTTGGAAGATGTATGGCACTCTTTCTGTCACTGTATAACTTGCCGAATTCTTGCTTCTTACCTAATTTATCCAGAAACCTTCGTAACCAAATCATTTCTTTACTAGACTCTGTGGCAACAACATACTCTGCTTCCATTATTGAGAGTGCAACAACACTTTTCAGTTTTGAAACCCAATTGATAGTTGTTCCATCTACAGTAAACAAATACCCTGTTGTGCACCTCCTGTTATCTCTATCACCTGCCATATTTGCATTAGCATATCCCTGTAAAGGAATGTTTGAACCACCAAAGCATAATGATTTATTTGTGGCGCCTCTCAAATACCTTAGAATCCACTTGAATGCCATCCAATGTTCTTTTATTGGATTGTTCATGTACCTACTTACAAATCCCACATCATGTGCAATATGAGGCCTTGTACAGACCATTGCTTACATTAAGCTTCCAACCGTTGATGGATATGGGAATTTAGATATATAAGCCATTTCTTCCTAAGTCTTGGGAAACACCTCATTACTTAATTTGGAATGGCAAGCCAAAGATATACTAATTGGTTTTGCATTCTCCATATTAAATATTTTCAACACCTTTTCTATGTACTAACTTTGGGACAATGTTGATTTACAATTATTCATGTCTCTAGTTATTCTCATACCAAGGATTTGTTTTGCAGCACCCAAATCCTTCATTGCAAATGAGTTTTCCAAGTTTCTTTTGAGCACATTTATTTCTTACATGTTAGAACCTGCAACAAGCATTTCATCTACATACAATAGCAATATAATATTTTTGCCATCATTTTTTCTTTTGAGATAAACACAATGATTAGAGTGACATCTAGTATAACCTTGTTCAGACATAGACCTGTCAAATTTTAGATACTGCTATCTTGAAGCCTGTTTTAAGCCATACAAGCTCTTCTTCAACCTACACACTAGTTTCATCTTCTATTTTACCTCATATCTTTGTGGATGCTACATAGATATTTAGCACATTTTAGGCACATTTATTTCTTGCATGTTAGAACCTGCAACAAGCATGTCATCTACATACAATAGCACTATAATATTTCTGCCATCATTTTCTCTTTTGAGATAAACATAATGATTAGAGTCATCTAGTATAACCTTATTCAGACATAAACATGTCAAATTTTAGATACCACTGCCTTGGAGCCTGTTTTAAGCCATACAAGCTCTTCTTCAACCTGCACACTACTTTCATCTTCCATTTTACCTCATATCCTTATGGATGCTAGATATATATCTCTTCCTCCAAATCCCCATGGAGAAAGGATGTCTTTACATCTAACTGCTCAAGATGAAAATCTTCAGCTATTACTAGACTTAGAATAGTTCTAATTTAAGTCATTTTAGTAATAGGTGAAAATATCTCATCAAAGTCTACACCCTTACTCTGTGTGAAGCCTTTCACCACAATTCTATCTTTATACCTTTTTCTACCTCCATCTTCTTCCTTCAACCTGTAAACCCATTTATTCTTCAATGTTGTTTTACCTATAGGAAACCTGACTAATCCCCAAGTCTGGTTATGTGCTAAGGAGTCCATCTCTTCTTTCATGGGTTTCTCCCACTTCATCCTAGTTTCTACCTACACTACTCCTTCATAACATCTTGGTAAACCACAATCAGTCAACAATACATAAGATAATGAAGGAGAGTATCGTTAAGGGGGTCTACTTATCATGGTAGATCTTCTAACAACACTTTCAAGTGTTTTAGGTGCTTGTTCCTATTGTGGTTGTTGTTTTTGTTCTAGATCTTGATCATTATGATTTCCAGGCACCTTCACTTTTTCTTTGATGTTATCAAGGACTGTGTATTCTATATTTTCCTTTTCCTATTTCTTTTCCTACTTCTGATCCTTATACAAAACCTCTTCATTGAATATGACATCTCTACTCCTAATTATTTTGTGGTTTTCATAATCATAAAAGCGATAACCAAAATAATTAACACCATATCCAATAAAGGTGCATTTCTTTGATTTTTCCTGAAGTTTTATTCTATTTTCTTCATTAATGTAGACAAAGGGTTCACAACCAAAAGTCTTTAAAAATGAGTAGTTTACCTTTTTACCTATCCATGCCTCCTCTGGAATACCACCATCCAAGCAACTTGAAGGCCCTCTATTTATTAGACAAACAACAATATCTACAACATCTGCCCAAAATTGTAAAGGTAATCCTACATGCAATCTCATGCACCTTTCACGCTCCTTGATTTTCCTGTTCATCCTTTCTGACACGCCATTTTCTTCTGGTGTTCCTGGAAATGTCTTCTCTTTGTGAACTCCATTCTAAGAACAATACCTATCAAACTCTTTGTTCCAATATTCACCTCCATTGTCTACTTTGAGACACATGAACCTTTTTTCTATCTCATTTTAAACCAAATCTTTCTATTTCTTGAAAGAATTAAATACATTAGATTTATTTTGAATACAATCAATCCAGTTTTTCTTGTTGCATAATCAATAAAAGTAACATAATAACAAGAGACACCGAGAGATGATACCTGAGTAGGTCCCCATACATCTGTATGCATAAGCTCTAATTTTTTGCTCTTATTTTATTTCCTAACTCTGAGGAATTTGACTCTCTTCTGTTTTGCATAAAAATAATTCTCATAGAATTTTAAATCAACATGCTTCTAACCTGGCAACAAATTTCTTCAGTGAAGAATTTGCATCCCCTTCTCGCTCATGCACCCGAGCCTATGATGCTACAATGCCATATATTCTCCTATAGAGGTTAAAGAATTAGCAGAATTAGAAATACCATTGCATAAATACAATGTACCAACCTTTTCTCCCTTTTCTATTACCAAGGCCCCTTTAGTGACCTTCCAAGTTTTATCTGTAAAAATAGTGAAACAACCTTCACCTCCCAATTTCTGTGTTGAAATTAGATTTTTCTTCAAATCTAGAATATGCATTACCTCCTTCAATAGCCATTAATTTCCATTCTATTGTTTTATGAAAACTATACCCATTCCAATGATTTTACCGCGTTTATCATCTCCCATTCGAACCTATCCAAAATCTCCTTGAACATAATCATGAAAATGTTTCCTATTAGGTGTGGCATGGAATGAGGCTCATGAATCTAACACCTAGGCATCAATAATATTTTCTAATGAAAGAATCAAAGCATTTTGCAACACATCACTTGTCACATTTGCTTCATGATTGTTTTCTTGCTGCACATCTCCTTCTTTTCCCTTTCGAGACTTGCAGTCTTTCTTCAGGTGTACTTTCTTCCCACATTTCCTGCATACTATCCCCGATCTAGACTTGGATCTACCTTTCCTTGACTTAGTGCGATATCCTGGGATCTTTCCTCTTTCCATTTTACTTCCCCCAGTGTTTGTAGTCAAAGCTTTACTTGATGTGTCATCGGAGCTTTGCTGTCCCATTTCCTCTCTAAGGATTGCACCGACAACATCACCAAACTTTAAAGCACTAGATCTAGAGATATAGTTACTAATGGCCATAACTAAACCATTTCAACTTTCTAGCAATGAAATTAGAAATAACAGAGCCCTAACTTCATCATCAAAAGTTACCCCTACAGAGCTTAACTAACTAGTAATTGTATTAAATTCATTTAAATGATTAGCAATAGATCCACCTTTTGACATCTTCATATTAAATAAATGCCTCATAAGAAATACCTTATTTGAGGTCGAGGGGTTTTCATATAGTCTAGTCAATGCCTTCATTAAACCCTCTGTTAGAGTCGGTCTTGTCTGTCCTCCGTCAGAGATCAAAAATATTTCTGCATTTCATTTTTAGGAGTCTCGCTCCATTCACTCAGCTGCATTCCACTAGGGGCATGCCATAATCAGACGGAAAGGTCATGTCAGTCATATCCCCTCATGTTTGGCACCTACTGGCTTAGGTCTTTTGTCAATGTTCACTAAAGTCCATGATAGTCAATGTTCGATCTTTTAATGGAAGAGAGTCATTTTCAGTCATTAGGTCTAGGGATTAGTCAATTTGGTCTTCAACCATGTCCAATAAAGCCATCCAGGGCAGAGGGAGGTCCTTAAAAAGTTATGATTTAAAGATTTTCATCGTCATGTTGACAGATTACGATTGTTCTTCAAAACTCTGTTTTGAAGAAAAGTCAAACAGTGTGTCATTTGTGGTAATTTTCAAAAAGGTTTCCAGTTGATTTATTTAGGTGCAGTCATGGTTTCCTTGGCCAAATGCCATGTCAACAACCCCTGCAAAAAGTGCCAAAAAATTTCATCATTTTAGCTAAAAATTCAAAGGGAAAAGTGAAATACAGAGTTGCATTAAATCAGAGAAAAGTGCCAAAACAAAACATTAGCAATGTGGGTTTTGAAGAAACAAAAACAAAAGCCATGACTCCAAGTGTCTTTATAAAGAATTTCCATAAGAAACATAGTCATTTTGCATACCAAGGTAAAGAGAAACATTGCAAAGTGATTGTGAGAGAGCTAGCATGCATTTGGGTGACTTTGGAGGAGTTTTCAAGAGCGCGAGGCCCACACAGAGGGGTGCAACGCACATAGAGAGCGCGGTACACAGCGCTCGACCCCACATTGGTGGAAATAAATAGGCACAACGTACACACAGAGTGCGGCGCACTGGGTTTGTTGTGCAGCGCAAACCCACAAAGGCCCGAATTTGTGCCAAATTTGCATCAAATCGTTTTGAATCCCTTCCAATTTCCAGGTAGGGCCTAAATCTTGCTTACTCATCAAATTTTGTGAACATGATGATGGTTTATGGCCGTGTATAGTTGCAATAAAAATGCCTAAACCCTACCACTTCAAATCATCAAAACCATTGTTTCTAGGGTTGCAAATTTGTTGTGTTGATGCCAAGGCTCCTTTTTCACCTCTCATTTCCCCCTTCCTTCCATTTTTCCCTTTCCCCCTATTCCATTTTCCCATCCTTCCCTACCCTAAAACATTACTAAACCCCTATTCCCTATCCCCTCCACTCATTGGTCAATGTAAAACCCCAAAACCCTACCTTATAAAATCCCCAAACCCTCCTACATGTCCCTAAACAAAATTTCCCCCATAACCCCTAATCCCATCATATTATTCCCTTTCCTAACGCTCCCTTTTTTCATTGTTGCCCTTGGTGGTAGAGATCACAACATCACATAGTTTCACTACCATCATCAAAGGGTAGTCCAAGCACAGTCCATATACAGCAGTCATGGAATCTGAGCATTCATCAGAGTATGAGACAGAAAACCCAAAGTGATTCATCCTCGGAAGAATAGGCTCCCCGGAGACATCACAAAAGTCGCAAAAATGTTAGGGATGAACCAACCACACTTACAGAATTGCAGGCCTGCCCTCTTGCTATGTCATGTTTCCAGCATCTATCATGTTTTGAGTTTTGTCAAAAGGTGGCTAGTGTTCGAGTTCATCATGAGTTGGTCCGTCTTTTTGTGCTTCAACTACATGGAGATCACTCTATCTTGGTCGGGGTCACCTTCACATTAACACCTGAAACTGTCTCATTAGCAACCGGCATACCGAACATTGGAGAACCATGGCACAAGAAACAAAAGGTGGATCGGCAACATTATGAGCCTTACATTAAGGCCAATTTCTTGAGGCATCTCCAAAGAGTCATTCCATTCCGATTTTTGAAAGATGAATATGCTCCACTCATGAAGTTGATCATGAAGTACTTCAGCTCTGAGGGGAGGTTCTCTCGTCTATATGCCTATCACATCAGGTTGCTCATGCACTTTACCAGGGTACGGATGATGAACATCCCATATTTCATTTGCAGGAACATAGAGAGGATGAACACCTTCATGTAGCACAAAACCCCTCAGCAACAACTTAACAGTCTTTATAACTTTTCTCTTATCAAGATTTTGGTGGTTCATCAACTGGGATTACAGGGCATTACTTGGGATGACTTGATCTCCCGTGACCTCTTCAGTACTTCCTAGGTATTATCAGAGGTTGGACATGAGATAGGTGGTCCTTCTCATTAGTAGGAGCACCATGAGACCACTACTATGCCAGTGTTCATCACCTATCATAGAGGCAATAGACAGTTGTTTGCAACAACAAAGCGTGTTATCTCCACCCGGAGTGGAAGAGGCCTCACTTCCGACATTGGAAAAACAGGTACAAGACATGAACAAGAGGTCGACTTCATCCTCATTCCTGATGATGATACAGATGTGGAGAGTGCCAAGCTTAGGAGGACCATCCAGGAGCAACAAACAGAGATCTAAGCCTTGTCTCTCAATTTGGAGAGGGCTAAGTGGATTATTAGGTATTTGGAGTAGAGGAAAAAATAGCTTAAGGACCAGCATGAGATGATGGAGCTGCAAAACATCCATGAGAATCGCCAAGCTGCCTAACATAGGAGGATTTAGCTCACTCCATTAGAGCAAGAGATTAACAATGACCGATAGTCTTGGCTCGACCGTATCAATATCCACCTTGAGAGACTGTTAGAGAAGGCAGACAAGGACAAAACCATCTTGAGGTGGATGGTTTATCACTACAGGGCACAGAACATGAGTTCAAAGGCTCGAATAAGGAGTTTGAAGGTGAAATTGAGCAAAGCGAAGAAAAGGAAAAAGAGGCAAAAAGAGCAAGATCGACTTCGAATCTTGGTTGAAGCCTCTATGGCCCAGCATAGCACTTCATAGAGGATCTCCAGCCCAAATTTCAAAAAATTTGGGGCAATTTTAGTCACATGACAAATTTTCGGGCACAAAATAGGGTTTTTCTCCCTGTGCGTTGTGCCACTGGCGCGACGCTTAGGATTGGGAGCTCCAAATCACAAATGGTTTGCTTTTTTGGATTCAACATGAAAAATCATGACTATTGGTGCATGGAAAAAAAGTTTGGGCAAGTTTTGAGTCTCCAGGAAGTAAAAAACACTCAAACAATGACCTCTCTGCCCCTATTTTGACACACAGGAAGCAGTCTTGGGAGAATGAAGTTTTGGAGGGGAAAATGAGCACCAAATTCAGAAATTCCACTTGGGTGGGAAAGTAGATGGGTAGGGATTTCCAACAAGCACACTTGGACACAATTTGGGCTCTAGAAGGTACCTCAAAATCACCTCCAAAATGGCATAGCGCATATAGATTTGGGTGCAGCGCATAGGGACCCAAAGGCCAGAATCACTTCCACTCCGCGACATTTCGATTCACAAATTTCTCCAAGTGGGCCCGCTCATTTACACTACACTTTTTTCGGCACCTAAAGCAAATTTTAAAGTATTTTCACTAAAGGTTGACTTCTACCCAAGTGGCAAAGGAAGGCGAGCAGTCACCCCAAGCCATTTGTCATTTTTGTAACGTTGCACAAGTAACTAATGGTTGGCTTTCCATTTCCAGTTTGTAATCATTTGAAAAACTCCCCAAATGTGGGTTGTTTTATTTCCCAATGGCATAGTCTATTTATTGTATGCAAAATCATTTGCAAAGGGTTGGTTGTAATTTCTGGGAGACTGTGGGAGAGAAACTCAGTTCTTCATTGTATATTTTGAGAGAGAATTAATGAAAGGCAATGGCTCTGGTTCATGAGATCCATGTGGTGTGAGTGTAGCAAATGTGTTTCTCTTTATGTTTCATATGTATTTCGTTATGTTTCATAGTTCATTCATATTCATTGCCAGTGAAATTTTCTAAGTAAGATAAGGTAGAATTCATTTTTATTGCTCTGCCTGTGGGAAAGTTTCATGTTATGTGTTCTTCTTCTGTTGAAAAGGATTCATGTGTTTATGCCCTTTTCACCCTCCTAAACAATCTTTCCATTTCGCATTATTTCAGATTTAATTGCTAGACTTTCTGCCTGTCTTGCCTCATGAAGTAATCTGTGCTTTTGTGTTAAATTCTCTGCTCATTATTGCTAGTTGGTCCCATACATCCCAGAAAATCAGTCATTTATACAAAATTTCTTCTTGTTTCCATATTTATTTACCTAGCCTAAAATCAATATTCATTGCAAGTCATCTCAAACCATATTGTTTATCTATTCACTGAGCGTGACTCGAAGAGAGCCCTCTCCTGTTCTCGTAGGGCTAGCTACCATACTTAGCGTGGTTTGTGGTTACCCTGAATTTTGCCCTCCTTCAGCCTAAGGCAGATTTAGGTGCTAACATAGTGGCAACCATACTGGGGATGAAATTACTCCCCTTACTTCTTCATAATTCTAAGCTTCCGGATGATAAGTTTAGAATTTGATAGGCTGAGTGAGTTGGTCATGTCCTTTTGATTTTTCTTAATAGCACACTAGCCTCTAGAAGATATACCAGAGCTAATCTAGATCCAGATCCTCCACACATCTACGAAAATCCCAATTTGATTCCAAGACTTTGTCATCAAGAGAGCTCTATATCTCTCGTGTTCAAATACCATTCATGTCCTGACATTTTCGAATATCTTGAAGAGCTAGATTTTGATGAGCAGTTTGAAATATCATTGTTTGAGACCAAATCCAAAAGGGCGGTTGACTCTACTATCCCCAATCCATAGTTTCTTGTAAACTTTGAGACTAAAAGGGCTAACCAGTCAATTGATAACTACATTTCCACACAGCTTCAAATACCAATTGCTAGCCCCCTACAAATTGCGCACACTCCTCCAACACCTCCAAGGCCAAACCCAGCAAGAGTGATGGCTGCTCATTTTGCGCCTCTTGTTCTGCCTCAAGTTTTAGATGATATGCTCGCAGATTATCAAAGCAAAATCCCATTTTTTTATGGCACTCCTAACAACGTTATCGCTCAGCAACATGTGGATGGAATGGCAGATTTCTGTGAACTTCATGAGATCGATGCGGAGAATGTGGCAATGAGACTCTTTGTACAGACATTTGCAGGTGAAGTGAGGAAATGGTTCAGAGGTTTGCCGGCTGCACGTATCACTACCTTGGCTGACCTACAAAGACAATTTCTAGGATGGTGGGAAGTGAAAAAGAATCATCTTCAAATTCTAGCGGAATATGAGAAAATCAAATGAAACGCTGGTGAGTTGGTCCAAGACTACTACATTAGATTCAATTCTGTTTATAATGAAATTCACGATCATCTAAGGCCACCTGTGGGGCTAGCCATGGTGAAGTTTCCAGATGGTTTTGATGCTGACGTGGCTTATCAATTAAGAGAGAGACAACCGGCCACAATGGCAGACATGCAGAAGATCGCGGTCAGTGTTGAAGCAAATCTGCTGACCAAGAGGGCTAGAGCAAAGGTAGAGAAGAAGGTCACCGTAAAAGAAGAATCTTCCTCGGTAGATCAATTACCCCGAAAGGTAGAGCAGATGGTTGAAAGGGTGAAACTTGACAAACCTGAGCCATAAGTTAGAAATCCTAACTTTTGTGGCCAGCAACAACCACAATATAGAATAAGGCAGAGAGATTAGTGAGCCCAAGAGCAGACAGCAAAATAGCCAGTATAGCCACCTTTGTAGCAAAATTTTGTGCATGGACTAGAGTCAGATGAGGATAAGAATATAATAGGTGAGGAAAACCACTTCTTTACTCCTGATGATTTTCCTATTTATATTACTGAGGATGAGGAGTATGCAGAAAGTTTGACTGTACACAAAGATGCAGATTTCATTCTAGCCAATGACACCGTTTTGGAGGAAGAATTAGATGAGTACCAAAGAGGCTATATGAATGATCTCTCCGCCCAACAATAGCGATATTCACTTAGAAATAGAGACATGCCATTTAAACCAATTTAGAAGAGGAAGGATTGTGAGACATCAAAGAATGATTCATCAGTTACACAAAGGAAAGGAAAGGAGGTGGTTGATCCGGATAGCAGCAAATCATCATCAGCAGAAAAATCAAGCCAACCAATTACATCGAAAGAAAAGGAAAGGAAAGAAATCCCAGTCAAGGAGGTAGAAAAGATTCCCTCTTTTAATTTAGAGAATGAAATTTCTAAATTGAAGGTATCCATTCCCTTGACTAAAATAATGAGGAACAACAGTTATAAAGGGCAAGTATCTAAAATTTTGAATTTGGACCCAATGTCCGACATGGTGAATGTCGAAGATGATCAACCCGAAATGATTTTTGGGCCAACATCTAATGGTGAGTCTCCAGATAGTGATGTGCCACCTTTTTATATTAGTTTAATATTGCATGATTTTGTGTTACATAATGCCATGTTCGATTCAGAGCTTCTCACAATCTCATGCCCAAGGCTATTATGGACAAGTTGGGTCTAGACATCACCCGACAATACCATGATCTCTATTTGTTTGATTCCAGCAGATTAAGATGTATTGAGCTCATCAAAGACTTGGTTGTGAGTCTGGATCAACTCCCAATGAAGAATGTTTTTATGGATATTGTCATAGCAGATGTTCCTCCCAGGTTTGGCATGCTTCTTTCCAGGTCTTAGTTAGCAAAATTGAAAGGGACACTGCAACTAGATTTCTCCTATGCAATGATTCAGGTGTTTGGCCAAATGAGGAAATTGTATCGGGAACAAAAAATGAAATACATGATTACAAGCAAGGAGAAACCAATAAATCATCCGATTAATTATGTACATACAGATTTACAGTCTTTTGTTTTGTATTCTGATAGTTTCAGTGATATCAATAGTCAGTTAGTAGAAGTAGATGATATTCCAGAAATAACAGAAAATTTCAGAGGAGTTGTAAAGAGAGAAGGACAAGAAAAACAGAACACCGTTGAGTGATCAGCTGAAAGTAATGGACAACAAGTAGACAAAACACGGAAAATAGATTTTCAACACTTGCAAGAGGAGGAAGAAGGTTTGTGGACCATGGATTTCGATGGAGGAGTGGGAAATGATGGCACTGGAATTGGAATTTGGGTATGCAGTCCTTTCTCCACCCCGAACAAAGTGCCTAGTAACATGCAGGTACGCTCTTACAAGTTGGCTTTTGATTGTTCAAACAATGAAGCTAAGTATGAAACTCTGATTTCTGGCCTAAAAATTCTAAGAAAGCTGGATGCTAAGAGGATTGCAGTATATGGCGACTCTAAATTGGTGATTAAGCAGGTTAGAGGCGAATATCATGCTAAGAATCCTCAGATGTGGGCTTATCGGAATGTAGTTCTAGACATCCTAAAATTATTTTCAAAATACACCTTAACATGTGTGCCTCGTGTACAAAATAGTATTGTGGATTCTCTTTCTAAGGCAACAAGTAGTTTGAAGGTTCCAATGAACTCCAATAATAAATTCGAAATCCATGTCAAGCATCATCTGACTGTCTCAGACAATCATAGATATTGGCAAGTTTTCCAAGATGATGACGAGATTGATGATTTTCTGCAAGACAAAGGTAAGTTCAAAGAAACCTCAATTGATGTAGAAAATGACGATGGTAAAGGTAATGGTATAGATGATATGCAGATCAATGAAATGGACATGTTGCAACTAAAGAATAATGTTATTCCTAAAGGCTTGATACCTTTAGAAGAACTCTTTGATCAAGATGATGTAGCCTGCAAACCAACATTGTAGCCAATAGAGAAGGGTGTGGAAGAGGTCAATGTCGAAACAACTGCTAATCCCAAAATGGTAAAGTTGTCTAAAGCATTGCCACAAAAAATTAAGGACAAATATATCAGTTTGTTGTCTTCGTTTGCAAATGTGTTTGCTTGGGACTATTCTGACTTAAAGACATATGATACCAATATAATTCAGCACACTATACCCATTAAGCCGAATCAGAAACCTTTCAGACAGAAGATGAGGAGGCTAAATCCTAAGTTGTTTCCATCAATTGAAAAGGAGATAAACAGGTTTTACAAATCAGGAATCATTGTTCCCATCAGATTTTCGGATTGGATCTTTAATTTGGTGCCCATACGAAAGACGACAGGTGAGATTCGCTTGTGCATTGATTTTAGAAATCTCATTAAAGTTTCATTGAAAGATAACTATCCACTACCCAAAATGGATCATATACTTCAGCGAGTACTGGGAGCATCTCGTATGTCACTACTTGATGGTTATTCTGGATATCACCAAGTTCCTATCCATGAAGATGACCTAGACAAGATAGCGTTCACCACTCCATGGGGAACTTTTCATTACGCTAAAATGCATTTTGGTTTAAAGAACGCGGGTGCCACATTTCAGCATGTAATGGACTTGGCTTTTGAAAATGAGAATGATGTCTTTTTGGTTGTGTACCTAGATTATTTGACGGTATTTTCCAAATCCGATGAAGAACACATGTACCATCTAAAAACTGTCTTTCAAAAGTGCAGAAAATATGGCCTGTCACTGAATCCGAGAAAGAGCTTGTTTGCCATGGAGGAAGGCAAACTACTCGGGCACATTATCTCAAAAGATGGCATTCATATTGACCCAACATGTGTACAAGCAATTCAGCAAATTGATCTACCCCAGAATAAGAAAGAGATTCAATCTTTCAATGGTAAAATGAATTTTCTAGGCTGCTTTGTACCTAATCTTGTTGAGCACCTAAGAGAGATTACAAACTTGCTTAAGAAGGATAGCCAAGTAAAATGGATGGAGGAGGATGTAAAATCTTTCAATTTAGTCAAATTGGCTCTTTCTTCAGCTCCCGTTATAGTTAGCCTGGACTACACTCAAGATTTCATATTGTTGTCATTTGCTTCGAAGCATACTATGGCAGCTGTGTTATTGCAGAAAAGATATGATCACGAAATACCAATTTCTTTCTTCAGCAGGGCTATAAGAGATGAAGCCTTAAAATGCAACATCATTGAGAAGCAAGCCCTTCCACTTGTGAAAGCATTGAAAGATTTTTGGGTATATATTCTACATTCTCATATTTTGGCCTATGTTCCTAATGCCGCTATCAAAGATGTCTTAGTGCAGACCGATCTGAAAGGAAGACAAGGCAAGTGGATTGTAGCTTTGTTGGAATATGATGTGGAAATAAAGCCCACAAAGCTTGTTAAAGGACAGGGATTGGCAAAGTTAATGGTCGAATCAAACTTACACGCCTTGGACATAAATCTGATCACTGCTTTGTTCGATGAGAATGAGGAAGGATCGTTAATTCAGGTATCTGAAATGTCTCTCTTTCTCCGTGGTATTCAGATATCATATATGTGCTTAAAAATTTGTCACCATCACCTGGCATGACTAGAAACAAAGCTAGAACTCTCAAATTGAAGGTTGCCAAGTTTTGCATTCTAAATTCTGCACTTTATTGGAAAGACCCTGGTGGCATTCTGTTAAATTGTTTGGTGGAAAAAGAAGCAAATAAGGTCATGGACGATTTCCACGAGGGAGACTGTGGTGGTCACCTTTTTTGGAAGTCAACAGCAAATAAAGTTCTAAGAGCAAGATACTATTAGTTGGCATTGTTTGCTGATGTATATAAGATGGTCAAGAGCTGTCATAAGTGTCAAATTTTCGAAGGAAGGTAGAAGTTACAACCTTTACCACTTAAGCCCATTGAGGTAAGTGATCCTTTCCAGAAATGGCGATTGGATTTCATTGGTGAAATTCATCCCGCTTCTTCTAGTCAGCATAGATGGATCCTCACAGCGACAGATTATTTCACAAAATGGATCGAGGCAATTCCCACAAAACAAGCTACAAATGCGGTAATTATTTCATTCCTTGAAAATAACATCTTGTCTCTCTTTGGTTCCTTGAATAAGTTAATCACTGATAACACAACAACTTTCTAATAAAAAAGGATGGTAGAGTTTTGTCATAAATATCACATCATTTTGGGTCACTCAACTACCTATCATCCATAAGGCAATGGATTGGCAGAATCTTCTAATAAATCATTGGTCAACATCATCAAGAAGCTGCTGGAAATAAATAAGAAAAGTTGGCATAAGAGGTTGGTCAATGCACTTTGGGCAGATCGGGTCAGGTAGAAGAAATCCATTGGTACGTCCCCGTTTGAGCTTGTTTATGGAGTTGATGCAGTATTTCCTACCTCTCTCGCAGCCCGGGTAGTCAAACTTCTCCAGGAGGCCAACAGTGAAGAAGATCCTATGCGGAGAAGGTTGAATCAAATGGTCCACTTGCAGTAGACCAGAGAAGAAGTCTTCTAGAACACATCCAAGTTGCAGGAGAAGATTAAGAAAATTTATGACAGAAAAGCAAAGGCAGACAAATTTCAATTCGATGATGTGGTGCTGAAGTGGGATGCAAGGAATGAGGAAAAAGGTAAGCATGGTAAGTTCGAGAATATCTAGAAAGGTCCCTTCAAGATTGCAGCATATCGGGGTCAGAATACCTTTCTTCTGAAGGAAATGAACGGGGAATATTGTCCAGGAGGGTCGATCAATGGTCAACTGCTCAAGCAGTAATATTTATGAGTTATTAATGTTGCTTCCACTATCACTATAAATACCATTTTAATTCAGTTTGGTTAGAGTTTGTCAAGTTAGTCTTCAAGTCATTTCAATATCAAATTTGAGTCAGTTTTTTTTTTGGTCATTTTAGTTTCATAAATGAGTCAGAGTCTTGTGTTGTTTGTTGAAATAATGACTCCATAGCCCAATGGACAAAGGCACTGTCTAGCTCTTCTAGAGATCTGTTGTTCTTGGCACCTCCAAGGAGCTACCATCCCCGATTGGATCCAATGTTAGAGTCCGTCTTGTCAGTCCTCTGTCAAAGATTAAAACTCTTTCTGCATTTCATTTTTAGGAGTCTCGCTCCTTTTTCTCAGCTGCATTTTGCCAGGGGCATGCCATAATATGACGGAAATGTCATGTCAGTCATATCCCCTCATGTCTGGCACCTGCTGGGTTAGGTATTTTGTCAATGTTCACTAAAGTCCATGACAATCAATGTTCGATCTTTTAATGGATGAGAGTCATTTTCAGTCATTAGGTCTAGGGATTAGTCAATTTGGTCTTCAACCATGTCTAATAAAGCCATGCAGGTCAGAGGGAGGTCCTTACAAAGTTATGATTTAAAGATTTTCATCATCATGTTAATAGATTACGACTGTTCTTCAAAACTCTGTTTTGGAGAAAAGTCAAACAGTGTGTCATTTGTGATAATTTTCAAAAAAGTTTCAAATTGATCTATTGAGGAGCAGTCATGGTTTCCTTGGCCAAATGCCATGTCAACAACCCCTGCAAAAAGTGCCAAAAAAATTTCATCATTTTAGCTAAAAATTCAAAGGGGAAAGTGAAATATAGAGTTGCATTAAATCAGAGAAAAGTGTCAAAACAAAACATTAGCAAAGTGGCTTTTGAAGAAACAAAAATTAAAGCCATGACTCCAAATGTCTTTATAAAGAATTTCCACACGAAACATATTCATTTTGCATACCAAGGTAAAGAGAAACATTGCAAAGTGATTGCGAGAGAGCTAGCACGCATTTGGGTGAGTTTGGAGGAGTTTCCAAGAGCGCGACGCACACACAGAGGGGTGCGGCGCACATAGAGAGCGTGGCACACAGGGCACGACCCCACAGTGGTGGAAATACATGGGTGCGGTGCACACACAGAACGTGGCGCATTGGGTTTGTTGCGTGGCGGACACCCACAAAGGCCCGCATTTGTGCCAAATTTGCATCAAATCGCTTTGAATCCCTTCCAATTGCCAGATAGGGTCTAAATATTGGTTGATCATCAAATTTTGTGAAGATGATGATGGTTTATGGCCGTGTATAGTTGCAATAAAAACACCTAAACCCTACCACTTGAAATCATCAAAACCATTGTTGCTAGGGTTGTAAACTTGTTGCGTTGATGCCAAGGCTCCTTTTTCACCTCTCATTTTCCCCCTTCTTTCCATTTTTCCCTTTCCCCCTATTCCATTTTTCCCATCTTTCCCTACCCTAAAATATTAGTAAACCCCTATTCCCTATCCACTCCACTCATTGGTCAATGCAAAACCCCAAAACATACCTTATAAAATCCGCAAATCCTCCTACATGTCCCTAAACAAAATTTCCCCCATAACCCCTAATCCCATCATATTATTCCCCTTCCTAACACTCCCTTTTTACATTGTTCCCCTTGGTGGCAGAGATCACAACATCACATAGTTTCACTACCATCATCAAAGGGCAGTCCATATACAGCAGTCATGGCATCTGAGCATTCATTGGAGTATGAGATGGCAAACCCAAAGTGATTCATCCTTGGAAGAACAGGCTCCTTGGAGACATCACAAAAGTGGCAAACATGTTAAGGATGAACCAACCACACTTACAGAATTGCAGGCCTGCCCTCTTACTATGTCATGTTTCCAGCATCTATCATGTTTTGATTTTTTTCAAAAGGTGGCTAGTGTTCGATTTCATCATGAGTTGGCCCGTCTTTTTGTGCTTCACCTACATGGAGATCACTCTATCTTAGCCAGGGTCCCCTTCACATTAACGCCTGAAACTGTCTCATTAGCAACCAGCATACCCAACGTTGGAGAACCATAACACAAGAAATAGAAGGTGGATCGGCAACATTATGAGGCTTACATTAAGGCCAGTTACTTGAGGCAGCTCCAAAGAGTCTTTCCATTCCAATTTTTGAAAGATGAATATGCTCCACTCATGAAGTTGATCATGAAGTACTTCAGCTGTGAGGGGAGGTTCTCTCGTCTATATGCCTATCACATAAGGTTGCTCATGCACTTTACCAGGGTATGGATGATGAACATCCCATATTTCATTTGCAGGACCATAGAGAGGATGAACACCTTCATGTAGCACAAAAACCCTGAGCAGCAACTTAACATTGTTTATCACTTTACTCTTATCAAGATTTTGGTCGTTCATCAACTGGGATTACAGTGCATTACTTGGGATGACTTCATCTCCCATGACCTCTTCAGAACTTCCCATGCATCATCAGAGGTTGAACATGAGATAGGTGGTCCTTCTCATCAGTATGAGCACCATGAGACCACTACTATGCCAGTATTCATCACCTATCAGAAAGGCAATAGACATTTGTTTGCAACAGCAAAGCGAGTGTTATCTCCACTCGGGGTGGAAGAGGCCTCGCTTCCGACATCGAAAACATAGGTACAGGACAAGGGTAAGAGGCCCATGCATGACGAGGGTCCATCAGGTGAACAAGAGGCTGACTTCATCCTCATTCCTAATGATGATACAGATGTGGAGAGTGCCAAACTTAGGAGGACCATCTAGGAGCAGCAAATGGAGATCCAAGCCTTGTCTCTCAATTTGGAGAGGGCTAAGGGGATTATTAGGTATTTCGAGCAGAGGAACAAACAACTCGAGGACCAGCATGAGATCATGGAGTTGCAAAACATCCGTGAGAATCACCAAGCTGCCCAAATAGGAGGATTGAGCTCACTCCATTAAAGCAAGAGATTAACAATGACCGAGAGTCTTGGCTCGAGCGTATCAACATCCACCTTGAGAGACTATTAGAGAAGGTAGAAAAGGAAAAAACCATATTGAGGCAGATGGTTTATCACTATAGGGCACGGAACATGAGTTCAAAGGCTCAGATAAGGAGTTTGAGGGAGAAATTGAGCAAAGCGACAAAAAGGCAAAAGAGGAAAAAATAGCAAGATCGGCTTCGAATCTTGGTTGAAGCCTCTGTGGCCTAGCATAGCACTTCAGGATCTCTAGCCCAAATTTAAGAAATTTGGGGCAATTTTGGTCACATGACAAATTTTTGGGCACAAAACAAGGTTTTTCTCCCTGTGCGCTGCGCCACTGGCGCGACGCTTAGGATTGGGAGCTCCAAATCACAAATGGTTTGCATTTTTGGATTCAACATGAAAACTCATGACTTCTGGTACATGGAAAAGAGGTTTGGGTAAGTTTTGAGTCTCGAGGAGGTCAAAAACACTCAAAACATGACCTCTCTGCCCCTATTTTGACACACAGGAAGCAGTCTTGGGAGAATGAAGTTTTGGAGGGGAAAATGAGCACCAAATTCAGAAAGTCCACTTGGATTGGAAAGTAGATAGGCAGGGATTTCCAACAAGAACACTTGGGCACAATTTGGACTCCAGCAGGTACCTCAAAATTGCCTCCAAAGTGGCGCGGCGCATATAGATTTGGGCGCGGCACACAGGGACCTAAAGGCCAAAATCACTTCCACTTCGCAACATTTCGATTCACGACTTTCTCCAAGTGGGCCCGCTCATTTACACTACACTTTTTTTGGCACCTAAAGCAAATTTTAAACTATTTTCACTAAAGTTTGGCTTCTATCCAAGTGGCAAAGGAAGGCGAGTAGTCACCCCAAGCCATTTGTCATTTTTGTAACGTTGCACCTGTAACTAATGGTTGGATTTCCATTTCTAGTTTGTAATCATTTGAAAAACTCCTCAAATGTGGGTCGTTCTATTTCCAAATAGAATATTCTATTTATTGTATGAAAAACCATTTGCAAAGGGTTGGTTATAATTTTTGGGAGACTGTGGGAGAGAAACGCAGTTCTTCATTGTATATTTTGACAGAGAATTAATGAAAGGTAGCAGCTCTGGTTCATGAGATTCATGTGGTGTGAGTGTAGAAAATGTGTTTCTCTTTATGTTTCATATGTATTTCATTATGTTTCACAGTTCATTCATATTCATTTCCAGTGGAATTCTCTAAGTAAGATAAGGTAGAGTTCATGTTTATTGCTCTGCTTGTGGGAAAGTTTCACGTTATGTGTTCTTCTTTTATTGAAAAGGATTCATGTGTTTATGCCCTTTCACCATCCTAAACAATCTTTCCATTTCGCATTATTTCAAATTTAATTGCTAGACTTTCCTCCTGTATTTCCTCACAAAGTAATCTGTGCCTTTGTGTTAAATTCTCTGCTCATTGCTACTCGTTGGTCCCATACATCCCAGAAACTCAGTCATTTATACAAAATTGCTTCTTGTTTCCATATTTATTTACCTAGCCTAAAATCAATATTCATTGCAAGTCATCTTAGACCATATTGTTTATCTATTCACTGAGCGTGACTTAGAGAGAGCCCTCTCCTGTTCTGGTAGGGCTAGATACCAGACTATTCGTGGTTTGTGGTTACCCTGAATTTTGCCTTCCTTTAGCCTAAGGTAGATTTAGGTGCTAACACCCTTTATTGTCATTTCCTTTGAAATATTAAAGGCTACAAACACCACTAGGCACAACCATATTGTTCCAAGTGTCTTTCTATCAAAAATATCCCATTCTATGTTTGTCACACTCCCCAGTTTCTTTACCTTTCCACTCAATGGTTGGTACAGATATTTCTGGTACAAATAATCTTCCATTTTCATCTTCCATGACTGGTAGTTTTGGCCATTAAAGTTATTTACCCTAACCTACCATCTTGCACCATTTCTCCCACTTGAACTAGGAACCCTTCTCTTTTGTGAGTTTATCAGCCAAATATACCTTTCACTCTGATACCAGTTGTTAGAAAATTATTTATTATAAAGCAATGGAACGCATAAAATATATTGTAGAAGTATAAACACAGAAAATGCATAAAAGAAGAGAGACACAGATATACACGATTCACCTAATTTGGGCTACGTCCATGAAGAAATAGTCAGTCCTTCCTTTTATATTATCCATCAAACTTAAGAGATACAACCTATAGTAGATCCGTTATAATTCCCTCTCCGCTCTCACACAATCTCCTCTCTCTTTCTCACTCAGAATACAAATATACATAGACACAATAAAATTCCCTGATATATAGCAATGGGTTACCTTCTATGGAAAAAAACCCTAAATTAAACATAGCTTCTATCGCCAGATCTCTGCCTAATGAATGACTGAGATTGACTATGAAATTACAACATTTTACAAGGCAATTTTACATCTATTTCTAGCTTCAGGGGCGCTGCCCCTGATCCATCTCCAGGGGGGGCTCCTAAAGATCGTTATGCCTCCCCCCTAGAGCCCCCTTGCGAGGAAAATATTATGAGAGGCATTGCAGCCACATTATGAACTGGGGTCCAATGTGGTGATACCTCTGAATAAAGAAGATAATCAGGCTCCACACCAAACAGTCTCCCACTTAGAGACTGATTATAGCAACTCCACCTATGCTTCATTTGCTGGACAAGGACTCCACTTTGGACCTGGTTGTTTCTCATCTTCATCATCATACTTGAAGACCAATTGAAACTAAGAAAAATCTCAGTTTCTCCCTAGTTACAACTTTTGTTAACATATCTGCAGGATTCTAGCTAGTGTGTAACATTTCCAGCTTCACTTGTCCATCTTCCAACACTAACTATATGAAATGATACTTGTGTTGTATATGTTTTTGCTGAACTATATTTTCGTTGATGTCAATATAGAAATATTATAGATGACTAAACAATGATGTGAGGCCAATGAGAAGTAGAGCAAATCCATGAAGAAATAGGAGCAAGAAGCCATGAGGATAAACTAGAGGAAAGCCAAGATATTCAAACCATTGGAGAGAATATCAGAAGTCATAGGAGCTATTAGAGGAGAGCTATCAAAGTAGAGAAGAAGTATTGGAGTAGTATCGGAAGCCACCAGGGAAGCCAACAGAAAAGGAACATGCATCAGGAGGAGAAGCCAACGAAAGAGCAGTTAAGAGAAGAACCATATTGTTCATTAAAAGGAACAAGGAGGAACGCGCATTAGGAGGAGAAGCCAGCAGAAGAGCATTTAACAGAGGAGCCATATCATGTGATATCGGAGGAATATCAGAGAAGAGATATTGGAGCAGTATATTGGAAGCCATCATGGAGTCATATCAGACCAGAAAAGAGCGGAAGAGAATATATCTGGTTAAAGTATATAACCACATATATCGAGTTAAAGTATATAATATCGGGTTAAAGTCAAAGTGAATGTACGTGGTTATATTCGAAAAGGAGGATTTGTAATAGTGGCAGTGGTTTTCGGGTGGATGCTAGGCGGTAAGTAGTATTTAGAGGAGAGCACCTGATTCCATTAACCGAGTGACATGTAGCGGCAAGGAGGAGAGAGGAAACCATTTTTTGGGTGGGTAATCCTCAATCTATTTGTCCACCAAAAATCCTTGTGAACCATTGGATCTTGCGGGAGGTGATCGACAACAAGGGATTAACAGACTGTTCGAAACTTTGGGTGTAATATCAACTGTTAGATCTGATGGAGGGAAATATATGGTGGAGAAAGAGCCTAACAAAGGTAAGCATCGATAAACGTGCCAAGGCTATGGAAAAATGTAAAATTTAAGTTTCTGTGTGTTTGTGTATATTCCCATTATACGAGGGTTATAATAGAATTAAAGGGGATAAAGGGTTATGGGTTAAGTCCACATTAACCAAATTTAAGAACGGAGGGGTATATATATTATGTAGATGCGATAATAACATGGACTCGTGGCTCCATTATAAACTACCCTAATGTAATATCACATCAGCTATGTCACTACTCTCAAAGGGTTGTCACCCCCAAAACCTCCGATTGTGATATACAGTTGCGGACTCGATGGTTCTATTATATCGTGTTCGCCATATCGGGAGCTATGTATCACAATGTTTTAAGCCTTCTCATGTTAAAACTATGATAGCGATATATATATGGACCTAGCTGGACCATTGCAATATGACTTAATATACTATTGCATGCATCACATATCGCAAGCCTCTTGTAAAGCCTTGCCACATTGGAAGCGCCGATTGCAATATATATATGGATCTAATGGAGTTTTTAAAATAGTTTAAAATAATATCGCATCCGGGTATCGGGGAATTTTCTATGTTATGTGAAAATCTACCGATTGTGATAAAGTTGTGAAGGAGCAGACCCGATGAAGTTATAGATGTGGGCGTCATGCATTTGAAGTCTAGCCTTATGTGTTCGTAGGGTATATTTTCCATGTATTTCTTGTGCATTGTTGTATTACAATATATTGTATGGTCCTGAGTTTAAAGGCTTAAGGCCTTATCATATTAAAGTGGAGATTGCGATAAAAGGATGATGTGGCATGTGGGACCTCTATATGGCTATTGTCTCTCTTATATGGTGTCCATAAAAAATTAATGTACATTGTATGAATATTAAAAGAAGGGCCTCTCTGATATTTTTTAATATGCAACACTATTGTAATTCAGCCTCTCTTCCAAATTAATGTGTTCTGTGTGTATTGATGGATTTGAAGAGATCGAGGAAGCTGAAGAGTGAGTGTAGAGGAAGCTGAAAGATCAAGGGAGCGTTGAGGAAACCAAAGAGCTAGTGGAGAAAGGAAGCCAAAGGTTAGGGGTATCAGGAATATAAAACAATGAATAGGGAAAGTTTAGAGGTTGGAAAAAATATAAGAAATAGAGGCAGTGGTAGGTCCAACACGACAGGAGGAAGCTAAAGCTCCATCAGGACAAGAGGAAGCCGAAGGTTCAACAGGACAGGAGGAAGCCAATGGACGAGCAACTCTATTGATTGGGCTAACCTGTGAAAGGTTCAAACCAACGATGAATTAATCAAAGCTTAGTGCAGCTAATAGTAGACTCACTAAAGCTATGCAGAGACATTATTAGAGATCATGATGGCTATTGCATACTTTGTGTGGAAAGTATTAAGAGTTGTATAGAATTCTTCACATGAAGACTGATTTTCGTTGATGGTGTAGCATGGAGACTACAGTGAAGTTGTAAAAAAACAGAACTTAGTAAAGAAGAGTTATGCGAGTAGAACATTACTATTAAACATGCCTTGAAAAGAGGGTTGGAGCCTCAAAATTTTGAAGGATTGGTGTCCTTGGAGTTGGTGGTCCTATATCCAAGGTTGCTGCCTTGAAAAAACAGATCCAAACAGTTTACGAAAGAGGGTTGGAGCCCTTGAGGTTGGTGCCTCAGAACTGGAAGGGTTGGTGCCTTGAAAAAACAGAGTTGGTGCTCTGAAAGTTGGAGCCTCACAAAGGTCCAAGTTGGTGCTTGGCAATAGATTGGAATCATATATATATTGTATCTATTTTATTGTAAAGATTATATTAGTAAAAGCATTTATTCTTGTTGTTCATCTTGTGTTCTAAATATAAATATTTTAACTGATAAAAGTAACAATTGAAAAGAAATACTAATTCACCCCCCTCTCAGTATTTCCAACAATTAGTATCAGAGTCAGTACCTTCATTCAAAGCCTAATAGTTTGAAGGTTGATCTTTAGAACACAAATGGTGAAGTCAAGGAAGAAAGTCTCCAATCCTCCTAAGCATGTGTCTCCCTCTTCCACTAAAATAGAAGACAATCAATTTGATAAGGCTCCATGGTTCAATGGAAACTTTAATATATGGGAAGCAAGAATGAGGAATTTCTTAAAGACTCAAGGCATTGAAATATAGAAATTAGTAATTGTTGATAGCATGATGGATGGAGAATCCAAGGAGTACAATGAGAAAACAATGAAGGAAATCTTGAATGGGCTACCTAATTCTATAAAGAAAATTTTAGTAAAATGTGCATCAGCAAAGGGTATATGGGACAAACTTCATGAGCTTCACTCAAAAGGAGCATTGACCATGACCATCAGTCAGGAAGATGATGGAAATCAAGAAGAAAATACCGAGCCCAACATAGAAGCTGAAAGTGAGAATGATGACATCAAGGGTAAAGAAGACCTAGAAGATGAAGAGAATGAAGAATATTTTGTAGAATATCTCCTCACTTAACTTACAACTGCCATGGAAGGGATTATCAGTTTGAGAAATGTTAGGTAAACTTGACTCAGGATAGAGTCAAAAGTTGACGAGGTTAAATAGTGATGGTTTTGGGGCACATGGTATTGTGCACCCATGGTATTCTGCCAGTGGTATTATATGTAATATTACGGAGCAATGGAACACATAAAATATTGCAGAAATATAAACACAGAAAGCGCACAAAACAAGAGAGACACAGATATACGTGGTTCACCTAGTTTGGGCTACGTCCACCTCGAACAGCCAGTCCTTCCTTTCTATTATCCAGTAAAATGAAGAGACACAACTACAGCAAATCCGTGTAATATCCTCTGTCTTCTCTCACAGTCTCACCTCTCTGTTTCTTGCCAACAGAATACACATCTATCTCACAGCCTCAAATACAATTGCCCTCATACGAAGAGAGGGGTTGCCTTCTAGGGCAAAAAAACCCTAAACTAAACATAAGTTCTACCGTCAGACCATCCGCCTAATGAACGGCCTAGATTGACTAGAAATTACTATACTTTTACAAGGCAATTTACAGCTGTTTTTAGCTTCGTGGGGCGCCTCCCCGAAACCCCCCACCAGGGGGCTCCAAGGTCGCAGCCGCCCCCCCTGGACCCCCCCTGCAGCGAATATTTTACGGGCGGTGTTGCCACCCCCATTTTGAACTGGGGTCCAATGTGGCAGTACTTTTGAATATAGAAGATAATCAGGCTCCACATCCATTGTTTTTTATGTGTATTTATGTGTTTATGGTTATTGCTGGTTAATTTTATATTTATTCCTCTCAGTAATTATTTATGTTCTTGGGTAAATTTCTTAACAAGAAAGGAAAACACGAAACTTAAGAATAAAGCACTAGCTGGTGACCAAGACCAAACAAGGGAGAAAGTTGACCTTACCCAGCTTCAAATACAGGAAAGGGATGAAGAGCTTTCCAATCTTAAGAATGAATTTCAGCAAAACAAAAGAAAGCATCATGAAGAAGTCATATCCATGACACATCAAATGGATAAAGCAAAGAAACAAGAAGATACCTTGTCAATTCAACTACAAGAAGCAAGAAAGTTAGCATAAGGAGCTGATAAGATAATGGAAGCATTAGAAATCATAGAAGAACAGGTTGATGAAGTAGAAAAGGAGAGAAACACCATGATATGTCAACTAAAAGCAAAGTATGAAGAAATATTTAGATTAAAATCTAACATCAAACTTCTCATGGCTGAAACATGTAAAGCTACAAGCATAAAGGAAGAAATGGAGAGTAGTCTAGCAATGGAAAATGAAGAAATCTTCAAAATGAAGTCAAATACCATCTCCCTTAAAATAGAACCAAATGAAGCTACTCATATTAAGGAGGAATTTGAGAAACAAATTTCTAAGAAGAAATATGAGTGTGAAATATTGGAAGAAGAGATTGTCTTCCTTAGGAAAAAGGTTGAAGGGATGAACAAAACCATGAAGAGCTCTCAAGCCTTGGATGACATGCTCAACCATAAAATATGTCCATTTGATAAATTAGGTCTCAGGCATGTAGGTGAATCCTCAAACAAGAATGATAATTCTTCAAACAAAAGGGATGTGAAGAAGCCAGAAATAAATGGTGATGCTCCCAATTCCAGCAAAGGCAAGGAGAAAAATCAAGGCAACAATGGAAGAAATATTGCTCCAAGAAGAAATGTAGATAATGTCAAGGATGCTAGAAGCAATGGTTATCATCAAAGGATCTCAAGACATAAATACTTCAGAAGTACATCAAGGAAATCTCCATCCCTTGGGTACCAAAGTTTATTTCTTGGTTATTGTTATTCTTGTACAAACTTCAGTCACATGGAAAAATATTGTAAAGCATGTCATAAAGATAGATGTTATGGTCCCCAACCATATCATAAAGATAGATATTATGGTCCCCAACAATCTCCAAGGAACAATTTTGTAGGAAGAAATCATGAGTTCTTGTTCATGAACAATGTAGAATGCTTCAAGTGTCATAACATTGGTCATATGGCATGTGATTGTAACTTAACTTGGGCTCTTACACAATCTACAACCATGCAAAAGAAGAAATATACACAAGTATGGAGAAGGAAGCAAATACAATCCAAAAGTCCCTTGAACTCTCTAGCCAACAACACATGTTATTGGCCTGATTTTTGACAATCTAAGCATTTGATGGGAAGAAGCTGCCAAAAGAGATGATGCATACAGTTAGGGGGAGCCTGTGATTCTTAATAATTATTGTAGAAGCTATTCGTGAAAGGATTCTTATGAAATCCTTATTGAGCTATATTAACAATCATTCTTTGATAAAGATCATCTCTCAAGAGCACTCCATTAAAGAATTGATCTCTTAACTATTCTTTGAACTTTTGTTGAAGATGTCTTCAACTTGATCACTAAGTAGTAATTGGAGCAAGAGAGAAGGTCATCTAATAATAGAGAAATAGGGAAAATAACTATGGTGCTGATATTATAGATGTTAAATGTTTCGACTCAGGGATTTGATGTGAGAACAGGTAGATTATGGACACAAATAGAGGCAACCTTCAAACAAACAAATATATCTAGGAATGAAGCATGAAGTAGCAGCAGTTGGAAGCATCTAACAAAATTGAAGCATTACAAAAATATGGCAATCAGTAAAAATAATTTAAAAGGCAGTCACAGATTGGATATAAAATTTTTCTTGTGGGGATAACTTGCAGAGATTTCTTTTCAAGAATACAAGGAAAAGATGGCTCATCAAAAGACTATAGAAGGGAGAATGTTGTGTAGTCAAATATAGCTCGGTAACTTAAGGAGAAGCATATAAATATAAAGGAACTCTGATCTAAAGAGAGATAGCAAGAAAGACAATTTCAATGGCATTTTCTCTTGATTTGGACTATGAAGGCCGTTTAATTCTAACCGTGGAGACAACAGAATATGGATTGAAGCATAAAAACCTAGACTTGATCATTCAGTGTGTTTCTATTTGCAATCTATTTGAAGGAATTGAAGTGGAGCATCCTTAAGCATTGTTGAAGCCATGATAAAGTAGTTTTGAGACATGAAGAGGGGATAATGTGCTAATTGATAATAAAGCATCAATTCCTCTATCTTGAGTAAAAAGAAGAGAACTATTATAGGGGGAGTAACATACTCATGAAGATCTACAATTCATAAGGAGCAGAAGCAGTTTGATAGCAGGAGTCCCTGAGCACTCCTTCGCCGTTGATGTCAAAGGGAGAGAGAAGAAGAATATTGTGATCAATAACAAAGGGGGAAATTATTGACCTAGATTGTCATTGATGTCAATATGGCAATATTCTAGATGAGTAAACAATGATGTGAGGCCAAGGAGAAGTAGAGCAAATCCACGAAGAAATAGGAGCCAAAAGTTATGAGGATAAATCAGAGGAAAGCCAAGACAATCAAGCCATTAGAGAGAATATCGAAAGTCATAGGAGCTATGAGAGCAGAGCTATCAAAGCAGAGAAGAGGTATTGGAGCGGTATAGGAAGCCATCAGAAGAGGAACACACATCAGGAGGAGAAGCCATCAGAAGAGCAGTTAATAGAGGAGCCATATTTTTCATTAGAAGGAACAAAGAGGAACACGCATCAGGAGGAGAAGCCAGTGGAAGAGCAGTTAATAAAGGATCCATATCATGTGATATCGAAGGAATATTAGAGAAGAGCTATTGGAGCAGTGCATTGGAAGCCATCATTGAGTCATATCAGACCAGAAAGGAGCAGAAGAGAATACATCAAGTTAAATTATATAACCACATATATCGAGTTAAAGTATATAATATCGGGTTAAAGCCAAAGAGAATGCACGTGGTTATATTCCAAAAGGTGGATTTGTAATAGTGGTTGTGGTTTTCAGGTGGATGCTAGGTGGTAAGTAGTATTTAGAGGAGATCACCTAATTCCATTAACCGAGCGATATGTAGCAGCAAGGAGGAGAGAGGAAACCATTTTTCAGGTGGGTAATCCTCGATCTATTTGTCCACCCAAAATCCTTGTGAACCATTGGATCTTGCGGGAGGTGATCGACGATGGAGGATTAATAGACTATTTGAAATTTCAGGTGTAATATCAACTATTAGATCTGATGGATGGTATCTACGGTGGAGAAAGAGCCTAACAAAGGTAAGCATCGATAAACGAGCCAAGGCTATGGAAAAGTGGAAAACGTAAGTTTCTGTGTGTTTGTGTATATTCCCATTATATGAGGGTTATAATAGAATTAAAGGGGATAAAGGGTTATGGGTTAAGTCCACATTAACCAAAGTTAAGAATGAAGGAGTATATATGTTATATATATGCGAAGATAACATGGAATCATGGCTCCATTATAAACTATCCTAATGTAATATCGCATCCACTATGTCGCTAGTCTCAAAAGGCTATCACCCCTAACACCTTCGATTGCGATATACAGTTGTGGACCCAATGGTCCCATTATATCACGTCTGCCATAACAGGAGTTATGTATCAAAGTGTTTTAAGCCTTGTCAGGTTAAAACTGTGATAGTGATATATATACAGACCCGACTGGACCATTGCAATATGACTTAATATATTATCACATTGTCGCATATCGCAAGCCTCTTGTAAATCCATGCCACATTGAAAGCGCCAATTGCGATATATATATATATATAGATATATATATATATATATATATATATATATAGATATATATATATATATATATATATATATATATATATATATTATATATATATATATTATATATATATATATATATATATATAATATATATATATTGGACCCGCCGGAGTTATTAAAACAATTTAAAATAATATCACGCCTGGGTATCAGGGAATTAGCAATGTTATGTGAAAATTTACCGATTGTGATAAAGTTGTGGAGTGGACTCGATGATGTTATAGATGCGGGCTTAATGCATCCTTGTATTCCGTTATATTGTATGGTCCAAAGTTTAAAGGCTTAAGGCCTTGTCATATTTAAGCGACAATTGCGACAAAAGGATGACATGGCATGTGGGACCTCTATATGGCTATAGTCTCTCTTATATGGTTTCTGTGAATAGTTAATGTATATTGTATGAATATTGAAAAAAAAGGACTCTCTAATATTTTTAATATGCAAAACTATTGTAATTCGGCTTCTCTTCCACATTATTGTGTCCTATGTGTATTGATGGATTTGAAGAGATAGAGGAAGCCGAAGAGTGAGCGTAGAGGAAGCTAAAAGATCAAGCGAGCGTTGAGGAAGTCGAAGAGCCAGCAGAGAGCGGAAGCCAAAGGTCAGGGGTATCAGGAATATAAAATAGACAACAAGGAAAGTTTAAAGGTTGGAAAAAATGGAAGAAACAGAGGCAGTGATAGCTCCAGTATGACAGGAGGAAGCTGAAGGTCCAACAAGACAAGATGAACCTGAAGGTCTAGTAGGATAGGAGGAAGCCAACAGATGACCAACTCTATTGATCAAGCTAAACTGTGAAAGGCTCAGACCAGCGATGAATTAATCAGAGCTTAGTGCAACTAATAGTAGACTCACTAAAGCTGTGTGGAGACATTATCAGAGAACATGATGGCTATTGCAAACTCTGTGCGGATAGTATGAAGAGTTGTATATATTTCTTCACATGAAGACTGATTAGCATTGATGTTGTAGCATGGAGACTATAGTGAAGTTGTAAACAAATAGAACTTAGTAAAGAAGAGTTCTGAGAGTAGAACATTACTATCAAACATGCCTTGATAAGACGGCTGAAGCCCTTGGGGTTGGTGCCTAAGAAGTTTGAAGGATTGGTGTCCTTGGAGTTGGTGCTCCTATATCCAAGGTTTGTGCCTTGACAAAAAAGATCCAAATAGTTTGCAACAGAGGGTTGGAGCCCTTGAGGTTGATGCCTTGACAAAATAGAGTTGGTGCTCTAGAGGTTGGAGCCTCACAAACATCCAAGTTGGTGCTTGGCAATAGATTGGGATCATATATATACTGTATCTATTTTATTGCAAATATTATATTATTAAAAGAATTTATTCTTGTTGTTCATATTTTGTTCTAAATATAATTGTTTTAACTGGTAAAAATAATAATTGAAAAGAAATACTAATTCACCCCCCTCTCAGTATTTCCAACAGTTTTGTCTTGGAATGAAAGGCATAGTTCGTTGCAAGATGTATGACACTCTGGTTGTCATTGTATAACGTGCCCAACCCCTGTTGCTTACCAAATTCATCCAGAAACCTTTGTAACCAAATCATTTCTTTACTAGCCTCTGTAGTAGCAACATGCTTTGCTTCCATTGATGACAGTGCAACAACAATTTGTAGTTTTGAAACCCAACTGACAACTATTCTGATTAAAGTAAAAACATACCCTATTGTGCTCCTCTTGTTATCTCTATCACGTGCCATATCTGCATTAACATATCCCTGCAAAGCAATGTTTGAACCACCAAAGCATAATGATTTATTTGTGGTACCTCTCAAATACTTGAGAATCCACTTCACTATCATCCAATGTTGTTTTCCTGGATTGTTCATGTACCTGCTTACAACTCTCATTGCATGTGCAATATCAGGCCTTGTGCATACCATTGCATACATTAAGCTTCTTCCTGAGTCTTGGGACACACCTCCTTACTTAATTTGAAATAGCTAGCCAAAGGTATACTAACCAGTTTTGCATTCTACATATTAAATCTTTTCAACACCTTTTCTATGTACTCACTTTGAGATAATGTTAATTTGTGAGTATCCCTGTCTCTGGTTATTCTCATACCAAGGATTTGTTTTGCAGAACCTAAATCCTTCATTGCAAATGAGTTTGCCAATTTTATTTTGAGCACATTTATTTACTACATTTTAGAACTTGCAACAAGCATGTCATCTACATACAATAACAATATAATATAGCTTCCATCATTTTTCCTTTTGAGATAAACACAATGATCATAGTGACATCTAGTATAACCTTGTTTAGACATAAACCTATCAAATTTTAGTTACCACTACCATGGAGCATGTTTTAAGCCATACAAGCTCTTCTTGAACTTGCACACTAGTTTCTCCGTCCCTTTTACCTCATATCCTTGTGGCTCCCACATATATATCACTTCCTTTAAATCCCCATGGAGAAAGGTTGTCTTTATATCTAACTGCTCAAGGTGCAAATCTTCAGTTGCTACTAGACTTAAAATACTTCTGATTGAATTAATTTTAACAACAGGAGAAAATATCTCATCAAAGTCTGTACCCTTTTTCTGTGCAAACACTCTCACCACAAGCCTAGTTTTATACCTTTTTCTACCTCCATCTTCTTCCTTCAACCTACAAACCCATTTATTCTGCAATGTTATTTTACCTACAGGCAACCTAACTAAGTCTCAGGTCTAGTTATGTGCTAAGGAGTCCATCTCTTCTTTCATGGCTTGCTCCCACTTCTTCCTAGTTTCTACCTACATTGCTTCTTCATAACATTCTGGTTCACTAGGATCAGTCAAAAATACATAGCATTGTTGAACAGGTAAATCCCCTCTGCGGAAAGAGGCGATCCCACTAGCCCAAAATGGGTCTAGCAACCATCGATTCAATGCTACTCTGCAAGTTCCTAATTGCAATTACAAAGTGGGTAATGGAAACCTACTTGGATTCCAGCACTATTTGTTTGTCGAAGAGATGCCACTCTCACTCCTTCACTCTAGTCGGTCATGATCCTCCACTATCCTCGCGGATGGACACCTGCACATGCAAAGAGAGAACAAACACAAGCGTGAAATCTAGTAAAAGCAACTATACATCAGTCAGAAAGGATGTAATTCACATTAACCATCATGAGACAAATGAGAATGGAACCATAACAGTAGTCACCTATTAATGAATAATAGGCAGAGAAAGATACAACCAAAGTTCTGACGTTGAACCTATTCTCTGGCTGGGCAAGCAGCTATATATGCCTTGCAATAGACCTTCTCTCTCTCAGGATTCCGACAGCATAATCTCCCTATGCTTCAAGACTCTTACTATCACTCCAGACAAGCATAATCACAACAAGCCTTACTCTAGAACTCCTAGAACTAGCTTGTCTAATGCATGAGGACAGACTTTTATAAATGGAGAAGGGAGGACGATTCAATGCACCAGGACGCCCATTGTGGATCAAAATTATCTTCGAAAAGCTACTGAGGATAGATGTCAAGGATAGATGATGACTCTCGACCTCTATCAGATGGATTTTTCCCTCAAAAGACTTCATGATCTGAAAGGAAAAACATATGGGTGCGCGTTTGCCAAAAATCATTACCAAACTTAGTTGGCGCGAGTGTTGTTCTAGGAAAGAGCGCCAATGGGTGCGCCCCTTTTTGAGGATCTCAGTGATTAGCGCAGATAAGACACTGTGTACCTGCACCAATGGAAAAAGGGCACTTTTCAGGGATAATTTGCAGAAGGTGTCTTCAGGGAACATGAAGTACATACTCAGGGGAACATAATGCAAGTGTTTTTAGGCTATGTCACTGCTCACAGGTCCCGGAATGTATCCTCCAATGTACGAAAACAGGGGTAACAGGGATGGTGACCAATGGTGACAAATTACTATGTAACAAATGCCCCCTAAAGCATGAGGCCCGAGAGAGAGAGAGGGGTGAAATTCTTTACAAGAACACATATAGCTGCCGCCAAGAATCTGCATGTAGATACAACTGATATTTCGATTACATGTAGTCTAGGCATGGGCGCAGCCATCCAAAAGACATACGAAGAAGGTCTGTGGTATGGACGCAGCCACCCAGCTGAAGAGACCATGATGATAAGAGGTATGGTAGCAGCCATCCTAAAAGACTCAGGTATCGGCACAGCCATCCATCAATGAGTCATGTAATAATGATCCACAAAATCGCAACCTGGTCCGCAACAGAATAGAACCAGGGTCTTGCGCTCCATCCAAACCCGAACAAAGCACAAGTCCAAACATGTGAATACAGGAGTCGAAGTCGAACATGCTTGAACATCGTCTGATTACCAGCCAATGATGAAAGTTGTTAA
>APFE030055180.1:0-16939 GCA_000404065.3 Pinus taeda | reverse complement strand
AACACTTGTTCCCGAAGAAAGTGATACTTGATCGGTATATGCTTGGTATTTGAATGCATGACATGATTTTTTGAAATGTTGATTGCACTTGTATTATCACATAAGATGGGGATAGGTGGTGTACAAGTGATTTGAAAATCCTACAAGGTCTGCATCATTCAAAGGAGTTGAGTGCAGCAAGATGCAGCTGCCACATATTCTGCTTCAGTTGTAGATAAGGCAATCGAACTCTGTTTCTTGCTGAACCAGGATACTAATCTGGAACCCATAAAGAATGCTCCACCACTTTTGCTCTTCCTGTCATCCACGCTTCCGGCCCAATCTGCATCTGTATAAGCATGAAGTGTGAGATCTGTATCTCTAGGATACCATAAGCCATAATTTTGTGTCCCTTGAAGATATTTGAAAATTCTCTTCACTCCCTGAAGATGCGTCTCCTTTGGATTTGCCTGAAATATTCCAACTATTCCTACTGCATGCATGATATCCGGTCGGGTACCTGTCAAATAAAGTAGACTTCCAATCATAGATCTGTAGTTTGGTTGATGTACTGCTGCAGATTCATCATTTGCACTGAGGCTACATCCTGTGACCATGGGTGTACATACTGGTTTTGCATCTTCCATGCCATATTTCTTCAAGATCTCTTTGAGATACTTGGTTTGAGATAAAAAGATTCCTTCTTCCTTTTGTTGGATTTGCAAACCAAGGAAATATGTCAGTTCTCCCAGCAAGGACATTTTCAAATTCTTTCTGCATGACCAAGGCAAAGCTTTGACTCATCTCTTCTTCATTGCTGCCAAAAATAATGTCATCTACATACACAACAAGTATTAGCAATTTTCATTTTCAACTTTTATATAAATATTGCTATCTGCTGATCCTTTTGAAAAACCTTATTGATGAAGATATTTATCCAAATGATAGTACCAAGCCCTTGGAGCTTGTTTGAGCCCATAGAGAGCCTTTTTTCAATCTGCATACAAGATTTGGATCATTTCCAAGAATGAACCCATCTGGTTGTTCAATGTATACTTCTTCTTCCAAGTCTTCATTCAGAAAGGCTGATTTCACGTCCATTTGAAATACTTTGAAGTTTTGAAAACTTGAGAGAGCAAGGAACATTCGGATGGCCTCAAGTCTTGCAACTGGAGCAAAGGTTTCTTCAAAGTCTATTCCTTCTTGCTGCGCATACCCTTTACAAACAAGTCTGGCCTTGTTTCTAATTACTTCTCCATTTTCATTCAATTTATTTTTGAAGACCCATTTTGTTCCGATAACATTCTTATCCTTTGGTCTAGGAACCAGTTCCCAAGTGTTGTTCCTTTCGATTTGCTCAAGTTCTTCATCCATTGCTTTTATCCAACATTCATCTTTGCATGCTTCTTTCACATTTTGTGGTTCAGTAGAGGAGAGTAATGCCAAATAGCTTGAGGCTTCTGCAACTGTTCTTCTTGTTTGTACACCTGCTTCTTTCTGCCCATAATCTGAGATTCTGGATGATTCTTCTGAACATATCTGGATGGAGTCTTTTCTTCTATTCTTGTCTGCTCCTCTGATTCTTCTTCAGGTTCTTCTTGAGGTTCTTCATCATTCTGTTGTTGAGGGTAGCCTTCATCTTCTTCGATGTCTTCATGATTTACTTGTCTAGGGATGTATCCCTTCTCATCAACCACTACATCAATGCTTTCAACAATTCTGCCAAGTCTTTTATTGTAGCACTTGTATGCTTTGCTATGTGGAGAGTAACCAAGAAGAATGCCTTCATCTGCTCTAGGTTCAAGTTTGCCAAGCTGCTCATCAGTATTCTTAATATAGCATTTGCTCCCAAAGATTTGAAGTGCTTTACCGAAGGAGTCTTACCATTCCAGAGCTCATGAGGAGTTTGAGTGCTGTTCACCCGGACATTTGTTTTGTTTAAAATAACAACTGCAGCATGAGCAGCTTCACCCCAAAAAGTTGCGGGAGTCCCTGATTCATCAAGCATAGCACGGGCCATTTGTTGGACTGTTCTGTTCATTCTTTCCACAACTCCATTTTGCTGAGGAGTTCTAGCTGTAGAGATTCTCTTCTTATCCCATGTTCTTCACAGAAATCAAAAAATTCATTTGAGGTAAACTCCCCACCTCTGTCGGATCTGAGGCACTTAATTTTGTGACCCGATTCAGTTTCAGCCAAGGCTTTGAATTTTTCGAATGCTTCATCTTTGTGCTTCATAAGTCCTAACCAGACAAACCTGGAGAAATCGTCAATGAATAATATCAAGTATTCTTCTCCTCGAGGTGTTATTTTTCTGAAAGGACCGCATGCATTTGTATGTACTAGCTCAAGAGGCATGCTAGCCGATCCTTCCTTCTCTGGAAAGTTAGTTCTGGTTTGTTTTCCAAACTGACATGATTTGCATATGGTGTTGTCAAGAATTTTGATATCTGGAAGATCGCGAACTGCCTGATATTTGCATGCTTTCCTTATTTGTGAAAAGCTTAGATGTCCCAACCTCTGATGCCATAACCAGTGCTCATCATCCTTTCTTAGATAGCATTGTTGTTGTTCTTCTTCAAATATGTACAGATTATTTGGAGTTCTTTTTCCTTTGATCATTGTTTTACCTGTATCAAGATCACGAACAAGACATCCATTTGATCTTAATATTACCTCGGTTCTTTGATCACGCATCTGGCTGACACTTAGAAGATTATGTTTCAATCCATCAACATACAAAACATTTCCAGCCTTGACCTTTTCTTTTAACTGAGCAATGCCTTTTCCTTTTATAGTTGCAGGAGTATCATTTCCAAAAGAGACTTTCTTTCCTTTTTCTAGAGCAGAGTAAGACTCAAGTTTTTCTTTATCACCTGTCATATGCTTCGAACATCCACTGTCAATGTACCATAGATTTTCTTGTCCCTCTGCATAAAATGCTATCCCACATCTTTCTGTTTGTGGTTCCTTTATTCTCCATGTTTTGGTGCTTGAGGCTTGTTCCTTTTTCTGCTGAAACCTGCTCCTGCATTCAGAATCTTCATGACCAAAATTATTGCAAATAGAACATTCAACTTCATTTTCAAGAGCCGAAAAGTTGTTGTAGGTCCTTTTTGTAATCCCGGTCATACTTCTTTTGTTTTTGAGCTTCTCTAGTCATGATTGTTTTATATGCAACACATTGAGCTGCTTTGTGACCAAAGTTATGACAAGAGAAACATTGTCCATTGAAGAAACTTCTGCGGTTATCAAATCTATCGGCCAAGTGATTGTAATCTCTATTGTTATTCATTCTTGAACCAAATTGAGAAGACTTTACCTGTGGCTGGTTGTAGCTTTTGTTCACTCTTAAAACAGATTGCCCCTGATAGCCTTTGTTTGCAATTTGTCCCTGCTTTACCTGATAGTCTTCATTGTGCTTTTGCTCACTCCTTTTTGCTGCATCAAGATAACTTTTTGAAGTGGATGCTTGAGAAGTTTCTCCATTATAGCCCAGACCTGTCTTGTTTAGAGGGGAACGTTGTACATTGATAATCTCATCCAGAGTTTCAGATCCTTTGACAAACTTAAGATTAATAGCTTTTGTTTTGTCAATTTCTTTTCTAAGAGCAACATTTTCACCTTCTAACTTTTCAAAATGTTTTTCCTTTTCATCAATTTGAAATTGTAGAGTATCAATGATCATATTCTTTTCTTCTATACATCTCTTGAGTCTAGTAATTTCTTCAAAAAGGTTATCCACATCTATAGCATCCATATAATCATCATCTTCAAATGCCATTAACAGTTTATATTCATTACCTCGTTCATCTTCATCACTATTTGATAGACCATCACTATCTTCATGAGTGTAGTAGCTTTTCTTATTTGCACCATGTTTCTTGTTCCATCTAGCAGGTTCCTTTCTTTTATCCTTATAAGGACATTTTGCAGCATAATGACCTACTCTTCCACAAGCAAAGCATTTAAGAGGTAACTTACCTCTGAACCTTCCAGAACCCCTTTGAAGATTTCTGACAAAATTTGATTCTTCTTCTTCTTCTTCTGGTATGTGACTTGCTTCATAATAATCTCCTTTGCCTTATGCCTTGAAAGCAGCTTCTCTTCTATCTGATGGACCTCCCTTTCTCATTTCATAAGCAGTTAGAATTCCATGTAGCTGAGACATAGTAAGAATTCGTAGATTTTCCTTTTCTTCAATTGCAGATACTTTAGATTCAAACTTGGGGGACAATGATCTTAGAACCTTTTCAACCACAATAGCCTCTTTTATTTCTTCACCCAAATTTTTCATGCAATTAACAATCTCATCTACCTGAAGAAAGTAGTTAGCCACACTTTCATCATTATACATCTTGAGATTCTCATACTGAATTCTGAGAGTTTGAATTTTGGCACGCTTTACCTGTTCATCTCCTTCGTAGCTCGTGACAATTTTGTCCCATATTTCTTTTGCTGATTTATATTGCATTACTTTCATGAATTCTGTTTGGGATATGCATCCTAGTAGGGTATTGACTGCTTTTGCATTTGTTTCATATTTCTTATTTTCGTCTGCATCTGTAGGAGTAGTTGAAGGAAAATTGTAGCCTGTCTCTACGATGTTCCAAACTTCTGTACCAAGAGATTGAAGATAGGCAGTAACTCTTACCTTCCAATAATTGAAGTTTGTCCCATCAAAAACCGGTGGCCTGATTGATGCTTCTCTCTCGTAGTTGCTCATGATGGACGATCTACCTTCAAGCGATCAAGCTTCTCTGAAGGACCTTCTCTGATACCAATTGTTGACAATAATACTGAGAGGGGGGGTGAATCAGTATTATCTAATTCTTTTACCAAATCTTTCTTATTTACACTTTGAATTATTTTTGCATACCACTACCATAAATAATGAGCATGAACAAGAAAATCAGACAGTCACATCAAAGAACACCAGATATAAGGTGGAAACCCAATGTGGGTGAAAACCACCTGCTGCAATATGTCTCTATCTTCTTTCAAATTAGAAACTCCTTTTACAATGGTCTTGTACTGGTGCAGTCCTTTACCAGTACACAGGCTGCAACCTGTAGAGAGCTACAACTCTCTCTCGTTTTCCAGTCTCTCCTGGAAGGGAGCTACAACCCCTACTTCTTTTCAAGGACCACTTTTCATAAATTTTCAAACTGGATCCATATACATCAAACGATCATCAAGTACATGTAAATTACACAGTCAGCTGCAGTAACCAGATCAACAATAACAAAACTAAACCCAGAACACCGTATCAACAAAAAACTTCAGTCAACAGGAGATCTTAAGATAGATACGCAGTTTTCCTTTCTTTGGCCTGCGTCGCTACGCACTTCACCCTCTGCTTCTCTGCGTATACCCGCAGAGTTCCTTCTGCTACACTGCATGACCACGCACTGCTTCTTCTACTGTGCTGCGTACAATACGCACCCAAATGCACTATCGCGCCATGTACTGCCACAGTAGGCACGCACGCAAAAACACTATCGCGCCGCGTACTGCCACAGTAGGCACGCACCCAAAAACACTATCGCGCCGCGTACTTTTTCTGTGCGTACGCACCTGAACCTCCATCGCTCTACGTACCCACGCACTGCGCCTTCTTCGCCTCTGCGTACCCACGCACTGTGCCTATGTCGCCCCTGCGTACCCACGCACTTATCCTTCTTCTGCTTCACGTGCCCACACACTCGCACTGTTAATCACCTGCGCACCTCTGATTAGGGCTGAAATAGAGTCAGATACTCAGATCTGATCTTGCGCTCAAGAGATCACCCTTCACAGATTCGCTTTCAACTTCTCTTTTATAGATCAAGCTTTTAAATCGAGAACCCAATATTTTAGATCTTAAGATATCCAATTTTCAAAAGATACTCAAGCCAAATGATCTCCTTTGCTTTATATAGGCAAGCTCTTCCTCAAATCATGGACCAATACCACGGGCCAAAACCATAATAATACAATACCGTCAGCTAAATACCAAGGGTTAAACATAAGAAACCCCACATGTGCGCGCTTTACTGCCTTGAAGTGTGTGCATTGGGGTACGCACCTCATGAATGGGTGACCTGCGTGTCTGGACGTGGTCCCTGCATGACATACCTGCGGGTACACATCTTTTGAACTGTTCTCCTACGTACTTCTTAATTCTCATCATATTGAGAGCCATGCCATGGGTGTTGCCATCAAGTACAACATCTGTAACATATAACCATACCAGAAACATAATGCCAACAATCCTAACCCTAGATGTTATGAAAGCCCTAGATCCTAAATACATGAGAAAACCCTTTCCCAAATTAACCCTAACACTAAAATCTCTCTCCTAGTGATACCTTAATCCTAACAATTTAAAGAGATAAACCCTAACCCTAAATTTTATTATAAATTTAAAATAATTTAATTAAAATTTAGATTATATCAAGTTTATACATTATATAGAACTACTCCACAACATGCATGATTTTTTAAAATGGTCTCAAAGGCTATCAAATTGAGAAACAAAGACTCTCCTTAAAACCAGACAAATGGCCGAATTAGATGCTCCAAGAGATGAGGTTTTATCAAATGAGACTAGGGATATTCAATGCTAAAATCATAATTAGACTACTCAAAAATAATTTGTGCCATGCGCAAGGGTGCCATTAAAATGTGTGTGGTTGAATTCATCAGCAAAAGTTGGCTCCCTCATTGCCCAAATGACATGTTTTCTTTCATATATTCAAACTATTATAAATACCAAACTCAGACTCGTTACCTTGATGATAAAATTCGAAAAAGAAAAAAGATAAGAATTGCAGAACAAGGATAAAAAAATTCGGATCTTCTTCATGAAGCAAGGAGCTCACTAATCTGAATCATGAAATATCATTCTGTAGGCAATCAAAGGAAATTTGTGGTCAACACTTTGTCAAAAATCTATGAAGGAGATCGAATTTCAAGAAATATCGTTTCCTATGGCATTGCTCGTATATGAAGAACTCAAATATGTGATGATACTTTTGTAGAAGACAATCATAGAGAACTGTGGCAACCACCTGTGATTGTAGAACGGTGGAGGAGGTCTACCTTTTAACTATTCTAGAGTAAAAGGCTTGTGACAAGTGAATTTCAATCATTCTTGAGGAGCTAGAAAAGATATTTCTGAGGAAACTACATGCACACCTCATAGATCTAAGTATCTATGACATGTAATGTTTATACTTAGACATTGAACTTCAATGGTTAAATAGAAATATCTTAAAGTGGAGGATAATTTTCTGACACCAAATAGTCTCTTGTTTAGCTTCGGACCTGTGGAGAAAATAATACCTCGAAACAATTACCATTAAATCTCAGTGTGAGGACAACAATTTGTAAAACTTAGTCCCTCATCTCGAAGAAATGAAAATGAAGCAATTGGTATATTGGATAAGTGAAGCATTTGCCAAAATAGGTCATCGAGCAATTTGTGAGCATATTGAAGTAACATACTAGACTTGAAGTGGACAAATCTTATGTGTGGGAGAAGAATATTAACATACTATTTTGCAGCCTTGAGGATCATGGAAATCCTTGGATTAGTTTCTGGAGTAGGTTTGGTGCAACGTATTGAAGGAACTTTGAAGAAGTCTTGGATACATCCTTGAAGACCATGATGCATAAACCATCATGAGGTGACATGGAGAAATTTCTTGGGTATGATGAAGAGCAGTGGTGATACCTTCTAAGAGATAAACGTTGTCATTGATGATGTGACGTGGAGACTAAAGTGAAAAATAAGCGAAGATTGAAAGGGCTCACTGAAGAAGACATTGGGAGCCTTGAAGTATAACCAAATACATCTTGACAAAGTGAAATTAAGGGTTGAATTCCATGAGGTTGGAGCCTCGAAAAGGTAAGGTTGGGGCCTTGAAGGATAGGGTTGGAGCCCTAGAGGATCAGAGTCCTCAAGAAACTAGGTTGGAGCCTGAACCAAATATAGGGTGAATCCCTTGAGGTTGGTGCCTCAAAATTGACAAGGTTGGAGCCTTGGAAGTCCAAGTCAGTGCTTGGAAATCATAGATTGGAGCTTGGGAGACTGAAGATCGATGTATTCATCTAGGGTTGGATCCCTACACATATTATTGTACTTGATTTATTGTAAAGAAGAAATTAATAAAAATATTTATTCTATCATTGATCATTTCATGTTCTAAATATAAGTGATATAAATAGTAAAAATAATAATTGAAAAGAAATATTGATTCACCCCCCTCTCAGTATTTCCAAAATTTGGAACATGGTTTGTAGAAGTGTGTGTGGAGATAACAGATCCAAAGGAGGGTGGAACCTGAGTAGAAGATGGAACAGAAGAAATGTGCCATATGAGGAATGGATTTACATGAAAAGGAGTTGATTTTGGTGGACTTTCCATAGATTTTTGAACAAAGATCTGAAGCATCCTATAAACAATTAGTCAATGGATTGCTAGTGGATGATTTGTGACCCTAGTTCAGTCATCTACATATTGTTAGAAGGATGATAAAAGGAGTAGTTCATATTTGTTCATAGATTGGACAATAAAGAATTTGGTACACAAGAATAGTGATTTTTGTACACTTGAATCACTATTAGGTGGCAGATTTGAAGAGTTGTAGACGAGGGACATGTTGTGGGCCTTAGATCAGTAAATTAATTGAATGTGTTTGGGAAAGTTGATGGCAGTCCTAGTACAGTTGGAGGGAACTGTTAGGTGACTGTCAAAGAAGAGCCCTAAGTCATGTACTTGTGAAGGACAACAAGACTCGTAGAAGGGTAGGTGTACTGGGCCTGAGGACGTGCAAACTTCTAAGGACTAAAGAGCAGTCAAGTGGGCTAGCCAACTTGCCCTAGTTCATTGTATTCTAGAGGATTGAGTCAGTGAGAAGAAGGGTGACCTCCATAGCCCTAGACTTATCATCTTGGAGCAACAGTATGTCAAGAATGGGTAGAACAAAGACTTATTCAGAAATGGAGTTGTGAACAATTGATCGAGGACCCTAAGTGTTGTAGACCTTGAAGTAAAAAGGAGGTAGCTAGAGGGAAATTTTTGACGAGTTGAGTTCAGTAATTAGTGTTACCTAGCATACCATGTCACTCCCTCCATAACACACTTGGAACTTGCTGAGACTCCTTGTCACACACTCTTTTTCATTCATTGTCATGCATTTTGACGTAGTGCTTCCTTGTGTTTCCTTGGCACTCCCCAACACTTAGTGCACATTGACATACCTTGACACTTGGCACACCTTGTTATGCTTCCCTAACACTCTAGCATGCTTTGGAACTATCTAGAATAACTTATCACTCCCTCCTTAGCACACCTGGAACTCATTAACACTTCATTTCCATCAATTTGAAACTAGTGCTCCCTTGTGTTTACTTGACACCTGACCCTGACATTCCCTAGCATTTGTTCACCCCACACCCTAGCACTTGGCACATCTTGGCATGCATAACATGCCTTGGAACTGTCTAGCATGTGTTAGTACTTCCTAACATTCCCTAGCACACCTTGGCACTCCGTAGTTGTGATGCCCTCATAGATAACCTTACCTTTTTTGCGGCTTGGGAACCCAACCAAGGCATTGGAAAAATAATGTTGTGCCCAACCCAAAGTCTCCCTTTGTTTGAAAATTCTTTTTCTAGCCCCTTATCGCAACTAAAGCCATTTTTCCTGCTAGTCCTATTATGAACTTCTCCTTTCACACTTTATCCTTGGGACATCTAGAATTTGTTGACACTCCTTGGCACACACTCTTATTCATTTATTTCCATGCATTTTGATCTAGTTCCCCCTTGTGATGCCCTCATTGAAAAGCCTAGGTTTGGTCTTCATAATGACATGAGTAATTGCGATTTTATGTAATTGACGTAAAGAAGAAAATAGAATTATTTTTGTAATGCTTGAATCATGGGTTTCATGATCAAGGAATTTTATTTTTAGTTAAAGCTCCCATTGTGAGCTATTAGGTTTGGTCATCAAGCCATAAAATTCATAGAGTCAATGTCAAATATTGAAGACCCATTTTGGGCATGTAATCCATTGTAGAAGAAAATTTATTAGCCCTCCAAGATCTTGTCACAAACTCTTCTTCATGTCGGCCAAAGGATGCTTCCAGAATGTCAAGTTGGCTTACATATATTACAAGTCGGCTTATTTTGATGGATGAAAAACTATATATAGGGAAAATTAGCCTCAATTTGTGGACAAGCAAATCTAGTTAAGTAAGTATGCAATAAGAAGTGCAAAGATAACTAGAGAAGAGAAGGAAATGAAGAGTGAAGATTTTGGTGTTGTTTATGGGTTTGATTTAGGGTTAATACCTCCACACGTGTGAAGGAAGGAATAAATATCTACTGTAGAAAAGGTCGAAGGTCTTGTTGTTGTCTAAGAATTTGAATCAAGGAATAAGATAAGCAAGGTTATAAGTCAAATTATAATAAGAGGTCATACCATCCAAGAGAAGAAGATCAAGGTTCAAAAGGTTGGTCAACCACACATGCTAGGGTTTCTGCAAGAGGGGCAAGAACTATTGATTTGATCTAGGGAACCAAAATTTGAAGGATAATCAAGTTATTGAAGGAATAAGCTTGATCGTCGTTCACTCAAGGAAAAATAAGGAATTTGAATCAAGGAGGCTGATGACTTGTTCTTAGAGAGGTCATTGAGTCAAGGATCTAGGTCATGGTCTTGGTATTCATCAATTGAAGTCTCTATAAGAAGAATAATTCATTTGGGTTTTCCTCTCATGTTGGAGAGGTTTGGCCTTGGCTGATCACCTATTCTCTTTGTATTTTGTCTCCTCATTATTTATGCATTGGTAGTTGTTTGATGAAGAATAACACTATAATAATATAAGTACAGAGAAGATCCTCATCTTAAGAAGTAAAAAGCATTCACAAGCAATTAGCATAAGAGGAGGAATCACCTAAATATTGTGCCCTAGATTTCTCAATAGCCCTAGCACTCCCTAACACTTCTCAATATGCATTGACATTGTTTGGCATGCATTAGCATGCCTTTTCATTCCTTGGCATGCCCTGACACTCCTTAGCTATCATTCCCTCACAACTACCATTATGTTTTTCGGGACTTGGGAACCCAACCAACTCCTCCCTCGACTACAACATCTTGGCCAAGTTACGATTACTAAAACTAGACTATGCCTTGTTCACCTAAGAAATTACTATAACTAATCTTAGGCTACTCATGTCTAATTTCAACTTATCCCACTTGGACAAGTTACCAATTAGGAAGTCAAGGCTCACGTCCAAGCATGGCCATAAAACAACTAAGCAACATAGTTTACATCTTGACATGGAATAACACCTTGCATGTCTAACAATCCCTTGGCACCATGTGGCACGTGTTAACACCCCTTGCATTCCTTGGCATTATTTGGCACTCGCTAGCACACCCTACCACTTCCTGACATGACCTGGCACTCTAGCATGCCTTGGCACTACTTAACATATAACCTTGTCACTCCCTCCTTAACACACCTTAAACTCATTGACACTCCTTATCACACACTCTTATATATTCATTTCCATGCATTTTGAAATAGTTCTACCTCATGTTTCCATGGCACTCCCTAACACTCCTTGACACACATTAACAACCCTTGACACCTGACACATCTGGGCTTGCCACCTTGACACTCTAGCATTGCTTTGCACTACCTAACATATCTTGTCACTTCCTCCTTAGCACACTTAGAACTCGTTGACACTCCCTATCACACACTCTTATTCATTCATTTACATGCATTTGAAACTAGTGCTCCCTTGTGTTTCCCTGACACTCCCTAACACTCCTTGTAATAAATTGGCACACCCTGGCACCTGTCACATATTGGCTTGTTGCCCTGGCCTCTAGCATGCCTTAGTACTGCCTAACATATATCATCACTCCTACCTTAGCACATCTGGAACTCACTAACACTTCCTATCAAAAACTCTCATTCATTCATTTCCATGCATTCATTTGACTTGGTGCTCCTTTGTGTTCCCCTGACACTCCCTAACACTTCCTAGCACACATTGGCACACCTTGACACCTGACACATCTTAGATGCATGTTTCCATGACACTCTAGCATGCCTTAACACTATCTAACATACCATGCCACTCCCTCCTTAGCACACCTGGAACTCATTAACATTCCTCTCACACACTCTTATTCATTAATTTCCATGTATTTTGACCTAGTGCTCCCTTGTGTTTCCCTAGCACTCACTAACACTTCTTATCAAGCATTGACTCACCTTGACACTTGGCACATCGTGGCATGTTTCCATAACACTCTAACATGCCTTGGCACTACCTAGCATGACTTGTCACTCCCTCCTTAACACACATGGCCATCGTTGACACTCCCTATTACGCACTCATATTCATTCATTTCCATGCATTTGAAACTAGTTCTCCCTTGTGTTTCCTTGACACTTGGCCATAACACTCCCTAGCATGCAGTGGTGCCACACCTTGGAACCTAACACATCTTAGCATGCCTTAGCACTTATCTTTTTCTCTCCATTTCTCTTCTTTATGAAGCAACTGTAGTTGACAGGGGAACTCCCAATAGTTTTGATAAGGGTATTATGGACCCCCTTATCACAACTCATTAGCCCTACTGTCTTTAAGCCCTTAGTCACGGTGGCCCAAGGGTGTAGTTGTAGGGACATTAGGGCCAAATTTTGGGTTTATAATGTTAGGATGAGTTGAATGATATGACTAAAAAGGTGGGAGGAGTATTTTGTGGTGTATTGAACAAGACTAGGGGACACAAGGATAGCATGGACGGGTAGAAGTGGGATGTCCAAGCATGTTTATTAAGATCTATAATCCTAGCATTAGTGAATGATAAGGGGGCTTATGACCTAATGTCACAGGGCCTAGGGGGCCTAGAGGGAAGGAGACAAGAGAAATTGAAAGGGGAACCCTCGATAGTGGTGATAAGGGGATTAGGGGTCCTAGAGGGAAGGCAACAACATAAATTGAAAGGGGAACCCTCGATAGTGGTGATAAGGGGATTAGGGGGCCTAGAGGGAAGGAAATAAGAGAAATTGAAAGGGGAACCCTCGATAGTGGTGATAAGAGGATTAAGGGCCCCATTATCACAACCCATAAGAAATTAACACATAACAATGAAACTCCTTATCCCCTAAACCCCCAAGCCATAATCCCTTAACCACTACACTCATAACTCATAACCCATCAACCCCTTGGCCCATTAAACCTCAAGCCATTAACTACTAACCTAGAATCCATGAACCCCTAAACAATAACCGCTTATTCTCTCAACCCATGACCCTTAAAACTTAACCCCTAACCCGTAAACGCCTTAAAACCTAACCCCTTATCCCCAAACACCTAAATCCCTTAACTCTTAAGCCCTTTGACCCTAAATTCCATGGTCCCCAAGCCATTGGCTCTTAACTCTTAACTCCTAAAGCCCTTAACCACTTAGTATCCAAGGCCAAAAACAACTCATCAAAATAACAAACTAACCCCTTAGGAAAATCCTTCACCTCTAATTAAGAATATTGGGACCATTTGATTTTTTGAGAAATAGGTATTGGTCTCAAGGGTGTGTGTTTGTATGCAATTCCCTTATTACCATGTATACCTAATGTAGAACAACTGGATAACCTGCAAAACCTCAATCATAATTGCGCACAATATCTACACTTAATGTTGACATGGAGCTTGTAGTGTTCTCCCACATGAGGAGTTGGCAATGAATAGATCACTCATAATGACTTGACCTCTTCAGCCCTAATGAACAAGGAGTTAACCCTTGATACAAATATTTTGTTTGCTAAAAATCCCAATTGTGTCAATGTAGAATACTACAGATAAGAGAAAATAAAATGATATTATCCACATCAATGCTTGAAATAGCCTCACATTTGCCATGATTGGTGAGCCAGGGGTGAGTAGGGCACTATTAAAGTTACATCATGTTTAAATTCCTTTTACATAATGAGATTTGGGTTGATGCATCATCACAAGGGAGACTGGCACATTTTTTTGGGGGAACGATTAAAGTTGTAACATAATTCAAGTGTCATACACCTCCAATGTAAATGACATCATTATATGTTTGGGTCAAGTTGTTAAAGAGGTTATTTATAGACAACAAATTAAGTGTACTTGGACTTCATCTTTTCATGGCCTTGACTCTAAGATGGATTTGTACTAGGAACACTTCATGCAAATGAATGGGGGCCTTATTGTTTAACTCATACACACAAGGACACTAGATGTTTCTAGCCCCAAGGGTTAGCTCAATCGGTCAAGATGGGGCCTCACCAGATGGGAGGTCACAAGATCAATTAATGAAAGCTCTTGGGGTCAGGTCTTGCAGTAGGTCACGGGGCGTCAAGCCTATATTTTTCCAGTGTACATATCGCCACCCATTGGCGGAAGGTGTCTGTGAACCACACACGCAAAAAAAAGAAAAAAAAGAAAAAAGAACACTAGATGTTTCCCTTCAAACCCGCCTTGGTGGGTTTAAAGTGGGTTTACATTAGCATCTAGTTGAAACTAATCATCATGACATTCCTCTTCTCAATAACATCTTATAGCTTTGCCATATACACAATATTGAGTTAGAGGATCACCTCATTTGTAGATGCTCCATTTATTATGGGATTCAAGAGATGTTCTATTTTTTATTATCACAATTTAGATGCGTAGTTGTCTACTTTCTTTCAATACAGGTCTAACTCTTTCTATGAGGGAGGTCCTTGGATTTGGATCTTTATATAAGACCTTATGTGGCCTTCCCCTTCAAACTCTTCTAAGGGGGTCACCTCCTTCCATGTTGCCTTGCCTACTTAGGGCCAAAATTGACAAAACCATATTCAAACTTCTTCAACTATAAAATTGGTGGGGCCTCATACATATTCTTGAACCCCTCTATGCTACATTATTTCTTCAAAGAGACTTTTGAGGATTTCCCATTGCAAATTGTAGTTTGGATGTCATAGGACCTATTACCCCACTTTTTATATGAGTTTTTAGAGCATAGTTTTAAATTTTGATTGACATCTCAACCCCTGTGATTCTTGTGACATTAATCATTTTCCAAGTAAGGTATATAGATGGATGTATAACTAGTTTGATGACACCTTGCCTTGGCCATATAAGACACTAGGAATAGGAAAATGTTGCTTTAACGACCACATTTAGCTTGATATCTATAATCCATGTGTGTATAATATCTCTAATATGTATTAATTTTTATTATGATCACTTAAAAACTCTATTGTAACTCTTAAATGCTTTGGCTATAAATTCTAAAGTGAGTGGTTCCATAATGTTTCATAATTTTATTCACATAAATGTTTGATATTGATGGTTTGAATATGTACATTGTGATTTGAATAAGTACTACGCATCCCATCTTAGTATACCATTATTTCTCTTGGTCAAAAGTCATACCAGCTCATTCCATAGAATATTCATTGTTTTTCATCATCATGTCCAGTGCTATGATTCTTGTTATCACCCTAGGAAACTCTCTTATGGTTGTAGCTTGGAGATGCTTGGTAACATATAATCTTCAATATTGTTCTTTGAACTATTGGAATAAATAATGGTCTGCATCAAGCCAGATAACCACTTTGACTATGTTATTACTCAAGACATGCATGAACACCCTTAGCTTACAAGGCTTTAGACCACCAATGCTCAATAGTTTGTAGATTAGGTGAATGAATGGAGAATACTAATCATACTAGTAGATACATACATAAACATATGATGGCCAACTATAGAAAGTAAATGAAACTTGCAAATATAATACATCAACGCAGAGATAAGATGATAGTTATTTGGCATTAGACATAGAAGAAACTTGAACGGCTTGTTCAGGTTGCAAGCTTAGAACAGAGGAGGAATTGGGATATTGAACATGACGGCAAAAGAAGCTTGTATTACTGATGAATGAAGATGAGAAGCTTGAGTAGCAAAGTCTCTATAGTCTCTAGAAGTTGAACCTTGATTACATCTTACTTTCATCTATTTATAGCTCTTTACAATGCTCTTGAGTTTTTTAGGGCTTGAGGTGTCTTAATCTATCCCCATTGTCTTTAACTGCCTGATGGCATATAAGAACATAATTCTCTTTCCATCACGAAAACAGTAATTAATTCTAGTGCAACACTGCCCTATTAGGTGGCTGGCTTGATTGTGCCAGTGAGGCTCCATGACTATTTAATTCTGTTTTCTTGTATCATGTTGTGTCCTTCTGTTGTGCCATACAACAACCCCCCATTTCATATCATTACTATTCTAAAAATATAATGTGAAATGGGTCCCTTTTAATTTTTGTTTCAAATTGGTATCAATTTAAAGTTCTCTTTCAAAAAGGCTTGAATAAAATAAAACATTACTAAAAGGCCTTTTTAATAAAACCAATCAAAAAACCCCAACATAAAACGATTTATCTTTATCATTGCGATAAAGCAATCGCAAGATCGCATATCGCAATGACAAAGAAAGAACAACTCAAGGGACATCTTGGTTTTCGCCGATGCGAAATCGCTATCGGATATCGGCAAAAGCATAAAGTAACATGAATAACAACCCTTGCTCTGATGCGATGCGAAATCGGCAATCGGCAATCAGCGATAACACTTAAAGTGCAAATAAGCTCCCCCTTGCCCGATGCGATGCGATATCGCTATCGGCGATCGGCGACTCACCGTGCCCTCATTCTAAACAACCCTGCTAGCTATTCCCGACGCGATGCGATATCGCTATCGGCGATCGCAGATTCCAAACGAAACCAATGCAATAACTTAGCATTTCCCTAATGCCTGATTGCGAAAAGGGTAAAAAGCGTAGTTTTCAAAGTAAAACTCATAAAGGCAGTTTAATATGATTTATTCATAATTAAGGAAATATCCTTTGAAAATCCGCTCATCCGCGT
>APFE030055173.1:0-20375 GCA_000404065.3 Pinus taeda | reverse complement strand
TTTTGCGGGGCTTGTGCTACCCAACAATAACCTATTTCACAATAAAAATATTTTAATTTAATCAATAGGAAAAGGGTTGTAATTAGTTTTGAGACTCTATCCTCATGACTACTAAAATTATTTCCATATAAATTAAATCAAGGTTTTAATAAAATTAAAAATGAGAATACTTTTGTATTTAAAGATGTGAAATTTATATAATACAAATATTAGTTAGAACCAACATAGATCTATCTTAACTAAGGATCCAAGTGATGATAGCAAGCAAAGTGAAGGGAAGAGAGGGGGAATGTGGAGATAGTAACTAAAGATGGAGGGTGAGAGAGAGAAGAGAGAGAGAGAGAGGAGAGAGAGAGTGAATGGGGGAAGACAAAGAGAAGGAGTTAGGAAGAGAAAGAGGGGAGAGAGAGAAGAAGAGAGGGAGGAAAGAACTAAGGCATAGGGAGATAGAGGTGGAGAGAGAGGGAGGAAAGAACTAAGGCATAGGGAGATAGAGGTGGAGAGAGAGGGAGGAAAGAACTAAGGTATAGGGAGATAGAGGTGGAGAGAGAGAGAGGGAGAGAAGAGAAGAGGGGGGAGAGAGAATAGGTGGGGATAAAGATAGAGAGAGAAGGGAAAGAGAGAGAGAGGGGAGAGAGAGAGTGATGGGGCGGGAATAAAGGGAGGTGAGAGAGAAAGGGAGAGAGAGGACTAAGCTAGAGGAGAGAGAGATGAAGTTAGAGGGGGAGAGAGAGGGAAGGAAGAAGAAATACATAGAAGGAGAAAGGTAGACAGAGAGAGGGAGTGACAAGGGAGCGATGGAGAGAGGACAGATAGAGGGAAGAGAGAGAGGTGGAGAGGAAGAGGGAGGGAGAGAGAGATAGATATGGAGAGAGAGTGTGTATGTTTGGAGGGTGAGATAGAGAGAGGGAAAAAGAAAGAGACACATAGATACAAATATAGATATTATATAGTATTATATAACCAACATAGATCCATCTTAACCTGGATCTACCAAGCACCAAAAAAGAGGTTTGCACATCGAGAGATTAGATCCCTCTCAACGCTTGATAGATTAAGGTTAAGATGGATCTAGGCTAGCTTAATATGTTTGTAGTTGTATTTGATAAACTAACACTTTTTATGGTTGTGTTTGAAAACAAGTTTTCCGTATTTGGTGTATTTATCATAATAATAATAATAATAATCTAATTTTAATTTAATTTTAAGCTTACCTTTTTTATGCAATGATTTTGTTGTTATTTTATAGAGATATACATGTTATACTTTTGGAATTTGAAAAGGAAACCTGTGCTCTTAACTTGGTTGTATTGAAAACATTTAAGTGTAAGAAAGAAACATGCCCTCTTAACTTGGTTGTTTTAAAAACATAAGGGTTCTTGTATACTAGGTGGGTGCAAACAAGAGAGAGTATATCGTAAGTGGATTAAATAGTTAAAAATAAAAGTTAGTTAAGGAGAAAGTTACAAAAATATAACAAATAGGCTAGGGTTGGGATGTTACTATTTTAGGACATCCAAAGTTGAAGGTACATTTTATGGAGGTGTAGTCTAAGCCCTTGGGTGTAAGGCACATATTATGGGTATCTTGGACTTTTGGTGTACGTTAGTGGTGTCAAATAGTGGTGGAGTGTCCAACCAATGAATAGGAAAAGTTTTCATTTACAAGGTTGGAATCAATCAAGTATTCTCCCTCTCTACCCAACTCCAAGATGAGGAGTGTGCATAATGGACTTATTATTGTAGAAAATTGCAAATATTTGATTATCTTAAAGTTCAAGGGCTTGAAGTGGCTACCTCAACCTACAAATCTTTAAAGGAACTATGTGTTTTTCAATTAAACCCTTGTGGTCAAGGAGCTGTAAAAGAGGAAGGCCTTGTGGCTATTTTTAAGGGGTTGTAATGACCCTCGTCTTGTGGTAAATATGTAGATATCATGCTAATGGTCCTAATATTAGTACATTCATGTATATAATGTAAATATTTTCCTATCACCTTGAATTGTGTAAATATGATAATATTTTGTGGTTACCTTGATGTACATGTTGAAGTTCCACTTGCATGATTATGGGAAACACTTCTCAGTTATCCTTGTGTACATGGGGAAAATCATAATTACTCTATGCGATAAAAACACCTAGTAATATTTTCACACTGAAAACTATACAATAAACTTAACCCTAATATCTTAGTGAAGAACAAGTAACTAGCTAGACTCTGGAAGGGTTTTTGGATTGACTGTTAGTGAAACTCATTGCAGTTAGGTGTGCCAATGTGTGGTGAGTGTTAGTGAGTGCTAGGGAAACACAAGGGAGCACTAGGTCAAAATGCATGGAAATGAATGAGTAAGAGTGTGTGATAGGGAGTGTCAATGAGTTGCAAGTGTGGTAAGAGGGGAGTGACATGGTATGCTAAGCAGCGCTAAGTCATTCTAGCGTGCTAGAGCAACATGCAACCAATATGTGCTAGGTGCTAAGTTGTGCCAAATAGTGCTAGGAAGTGTTAGGGAGAATTAGGGAAACACAAGGGAGCACTAGGTGAAAATAATGCATGCAAATGAATGATTAAGAGTTTGTGAGAGGAAGTTTCAGTGATTTCAGGGTGTGCTAAGGAGGGAGTGACAAGGTATGATAGGCAGTGTTAAGCCATTCTAGAGGCTAGGGAAACATGAAAAGATGTGCTAGGTGCTAAGGTGTGCCAATGCATGCTAGGGAGAGTCATGGAGTGTCAGGGAAAAACAAAGGAGATCTAGTTTCAAATGCATGGAAATGAATGAATAAGTGTGTGTGACAGGGATTGTCAACGAATTCTAGGTGTTCTAAGGAGGGAGTGACAAGGTATGCTAGGTAGTTCCAAGGAATATTAGAGTGCCAAGGCAACATGCCAAGATGTGCCAAGTCCTACAGTGTGCCAATGTGTGTCAGGGAGTACCATGAGAACACAAGGGAGAAATAGTTCAAATTCCATGGAAATGAATAGATAAGAGTGTGTGATAGGGAGTGTTAGCAAGTTCCAATTGTGTTAAGGAGGGAGTGAAAAGGGTATATGCTAGGCAGTGACAAGGCATGCTAGAGTGTTAGGACATGTTAGGGAGTGGTAGGGTCTTTTAGGGAGTGGAAAATCATGCGAAGGAATGCAGGGGATGATAATGTGTGCCATGTAGTGCCAATGGATTGTTATATGTTCTAGATGTTATGGCAAGTGAAGATGTAAACTATGTTTCTTAGTTGTTTTATGGGCACTATTAGATGTGAACCTTGACTTGGTAACTTTTTAAGTGGGATGAGTTAATATTGGATATGAGAAGCCTAAGATGATTTATAGTCCATTAAGGGAAGAAGGCATAGTCTAGTTGTAATAAATGTAACTTGGTAAAGTTGTTGTAGTTGAGGAAGGACTTGGTTGGGTTCCTAAGTCTAAAAGAAAATAAGGGTATTTATGAGGGAATGATAATTAAGGACTACCATGGCATGCCAAGGAATGAAAACACATGTGGACATATGCCAGATAGTGTCAATGCATGTCAAGGAGTGTTTGGGAGTGTTAGGGAATCATAAGGAGAACTAGGTCAAAGTGCATGGAAATGAATGAATACGAGATTATGTCAAGGAGTGTCAGTGAATTCTAGGTGTCCCATGGATGAAGTGTGTTAGGAGAATTTCATATTAGGACTTGTAGGAGGAAAGCCTACGATTGTGATAACAGGATGGATAAAGCAATTTGAGAGAAAGGGAGACTTTGGTCTAGGCAAAACACTATTTTTTCAATGACTTTTTTGGGTTCCCCAGTCACAAAAGAAGTAAGGTTATCTATGAGGGCATGAAAATTAGGGAGTGCCAAGGTGTGTAGGGAATTTCAGAAAGTGCTAACACATGTTATAAAGTTCCAAAGAATGTTAGGCATGTAAATACATGCCAAGTTCTAAGGCATGCCAATGTTTGCTAGGTTCTAGGATGTGGCGCCAACACATGCTAGGGATTTCCAAGGAAACACAAGGGAGGACTCATTTCAATTACATGTAAATGAATGAATGTGCGTGTGTGATAGGGAGTGTTAACAAGTTATAGGTGTGCTAAGGAGGGAGTGACAACGTATGATAAGTAGTTCTAATAGATGATAGAGTGCTAGGAAATCCTACTAAGATGTGACAAGTGCCATGGTGTGCCAATGTGTGTCAAGGAGTGTTAGGGAAACACAAGGGAGCACTAGGTCATAATGCATGGAAATTAAGGAATAAGAGTGTGTGGCATGGAGTGTTAGTGAGTTCCAAGTGTGTTAAGGAGAAGTTACAAGGCATGCTTGGAAATGCTAAGGAATTCTAGAGTTCTAAGGAGACATGTGGCCAAGATGTGCCAACACATGTAAGGAAGTGTTAGCTGGGAGTGCCAAGGAAACACAAGGGAGAACTATGTCAAAATGAATGGAAATGAACAAATAAGAGTTTGTGATTAGAAGTTTCAGTGAGTTCTAGGTGTGCTAAGGACAAATTGACAAGGTATGCTAGGCAGTGTTAAGGCATATTAGAGGCTAGGGTGACATGCCAAGATTTCATAGGTGTTAGGGTGTAACAACACGTGTCAAGGAGTGATAAGGAGTGCTAGGGAAACACAAGGGAGAACTAGGTAAAAATGCATGGAAATGAATGAATAAGATTTTGTGACCAAGAGTGTCAGCGATGTCTAGGTGTGCTAAGGAGAGAGTGACAAGGTATACTATGTAGTGCTAATGAATGCTAGAGTGTTAAGGTGATAGGGCAAGATGTGTTAGGTGCTAGGGTGAGCTAGGGAGTGTTAGGGGGTGTCAAGGAAACATAATGAAGCACTAGTTCAACATGCATGGAAATTAACGAATAAGAGTGTGTGAGAGGGAGTTTCGGTGAGTTTTAGGCGTGTTAAGGAGGGAGTGACAAGGTTATATGCTAGGCAATGCCAAGGTATGCTAAACTACCAAGGCATGTCAAGAAGTGCCACAGTGTGTGAGGGAGTGTCAAAGCATGCCAAGGAATGTAGGGGATGTTAACGCATGCCACATAGTGCCAAGGCATTCTAAGACATGTTAGGTGTTATGGCATGTCAAGATGTAAATTGTGTTGCTTAATTGTTTTAGACCAAGGGTGGATGTGATGAGCCTTGTCTTGGTAAGTTGTTAAGTGGGATGAGTGAGATTGTACATGAGTACCCTAAGATGAGTTACAAGTAGTTCATAGGTGAACAAGGCATATGTTCAATTTCCATGACACATGAGAATCTGGGTTTGGCCTTAGAAGTTTTTATGCGAATACACTCAAGTGCCACAACACATCTACTACGCAGAATGAAATCTTCCATGAAAGAAAAAGTAATGGATTGAATGCACATAGTTTAGGGTCTGCACATCTTCACATGTTAATGCTTATTATTGTGATATACAATAGCCATTTATATGTCTGGTGTAAGACTCCTCTGGAGATTTCTATCCAACAAGAACATCTTTGTGGTAAAAGGTGTACTGTCAGAGGTTGCACCATCAAAAATAGAAACCAAAAGGGACCTTACTGTGCAAACAGATGAAGAATTAAGAATATTGTTATCTATGAGTGCTTATGTGGAGGTATGGGACAAAATTACACAAGCAACGAACCATTTTGTTCAACTAATCAAGATCTAAAAAGGAAAATGTGTGATTATATATACATGTGTGATAGTATTTGGAGAAATGCTAACCTAACCCACAAATTTGTTGATATTTTGTTGGAGCTGACCTATAATTGTTCCTAAATTTAATAAACATGTAAAATAGCACTGACTTTTTCAATACAAAATATAAATTGATAGGAACATGGCCAAATTGTGAAAGTGTAAAAATTGGTATGGTGTAAAGGGACCGATCCCTTTGAAAAGTCTTAAATGTGGTAATGCAGGTTGAGCCTCATTCTAGAACCCCTTTGGGCATCCATCTTAGGAATTGGTGTAGGATGCAACACTTCAGAATAATTTATGTAGCAGTGATGTCAACACTTGTATAGTGACATGGGGTTGGAGTTGGCCTATCAAAGCTCATTGGTCTACTTTGGAACTTCTCTAGGGTGATTCCTTAGATGATTTGGAGTATGAGGGCATGATTTTATATTTAGCTTACATTGAAGAAGATTTGGAGGCTAGATACTGCAGAAAAACACCTTGTTCTGAATAAGGAAGCACATGCCACTGAAGAAAGTAACAAAAAGCACACATATTTGAAACTCAAATCACATCACTATTTATTACTCTTTGAAACAAGAAATAACTAAAAATTTCAAACACTATTATTCACTTTTCCTTTAGTCTAGAAGGTACAATGAATTTGGAAACATGTACAACAATGTCTCAACTTTCTTAACTCCTAATACGAATGCACCTTCCTTGCATGGATAGATAAGACAATTAAAGTTTTCCACTAGTGAATATGATATGAGATATGCAAACATGCTTCCTTAGCTAAGGCTGAGAATTAATAACTAGGGTAGTGCTCCTTTTAACTGTGCATGCAAAAAATAAATAAAGCAAATAGTTTTGCTACTCTAGGTGCGAGAAACGAATCCACTACCTAAGGCAAGTACTTCTCCCATAACAAGATATTAAGGACTTAGAAACTTTGTTGCTTCCTTCAAAAGAGGTGTATGCCAAACAAAACTAAGCTATCATGCACTATCCTCCAAATTCATTCACCTTTAATAGAAATCTTGTGCCCAGAAAAAGACAAGAGACCAATATCCAACATAATCCACTGACCAGCCAGAGACCCTTGTGCTCAAATAGCGAGATAATAATGGAATTTCACCTACGGTGGAATATTTCACCACCAAAATTGACAAGGGATAGAAGGGGTAAAAAACTATCAGACCTAATTCTCAAGAACAAATGAATTAATCCACACTTGGTGATCCAAAATGAATTCAATCCTTCTTTATTTATAGATTTTCTAAAGGGGTTTCATATTCTTAAGTGATTGAGTAAACCTTATTCCAAACCCCAAATTTGAGTTTTTTAATTCCAGTTTCACCAAAAATTTCCCAACAATGGGTATTTTGGGGTTTTTTCCCCTTTATGGAGGACTATAGTCTACGGGGATGGATAGGATATTACGTCCCAATCATCCTCAATTTGTAGAGGACATTACATGGCACCTAATAAAAGAAACAATGTTTTAGTTTAGGAGGTAATAACTAAATGATTATTTCTTTCCACATAGGGCATACATCTTGCAAAAATGATCATGGGGTACAAATACTACAAAAGGCCTAAATATTACTAGCATTATCATAGTCCAAGAATAAAAACCCTCTTAGGTGAAACAAGGTCATTACCACATACTATAAGCACAAATGACAAATTCAAAAACAATATACTTATTCAATGAAAGAATGATGAATCATATTAGCACACTTTAAATTTAATAGCCCTTGAGTTGCAGTGTCAATCAAAATTTCTCAGGTTGGATCATAATTAAGTACTCAATGTTGTTTTGGGTCCAATTTGGGGAAACGGAGGAGCTCTTAGTGACAATGGGATGATCAAGATTTTCAGAAGGGAGCTCTACTATGCTTTTCAACGTACAAGCCATTCATTCTAGTGGAGGAGATATAGATAAGCCTTTAATAAGGACCTTTCCAAGATCAATTTGGAGGAAAATCCATTTTCAAAGCTTAAACATAGTTCTAGATTCAAACAAGAGTAATCATTTTTCAAAACAATTATTAATTCCCAAGAAATTGGAGCCAAGCTGACATGTTGACCATTTATTCTTCTACTGGACAAGGAAGCATTTATGAAAAGTCCTTGGCCCTTTGATCCAGTATTTGATGTAAATCTCTTGATTAAAAATGTAATAAGAGACACAGTTTATACTAAGGAAAAGGGAAAAGTAGAGAGCCAATTAATAATTATCTCTAAAAAACTCTCAATAGAATCCTAACATATTTGAAATGGAAAAGGATAACTCCATGGCTATTTTTTCTTTAGAAACTTTGCTAATTTCCATGATTGAAGCATGTATTCATGCCTTGAAAGAAGCTCACAAATGATTTTGATATTGGTTGAAGCAAAGAAAATGTGCAAAGTTACACTCACATAGAGATATGGAAAAAAAGTATGTGGAGCTTGTTGTCCCAAACCCCAAACAAAGAATGGACACAAGGTAAAAAAACCAATTCAAAAGGTATGTGTAGCTTCTGTAATGTAGAGGTTGGTGTTAACTCCACACTCTATAGTGAAGGCTTTGCGGCGCAAGTGATGCAAAGGTTTGCATGTAGAACTTTGGATTAAAAGGAGTGGAGCTTGATGCTACATGTCCACTATTACCCCACTTTTTGTATGAGTTACAGGAGATAAAAATAATGAGATACAGGAGATACAGAGTAGATACTATTGTTATTCAAATTTAATAAAAAAATATTACTATGTCTTCCTCGACATAAAAGAAACATCTTCCATAAAATATTTTCTCCATGAACCTGATTTAAAATGAATCTCTTCCATTGATGCGCCCATACACAAATAGAAACAATGCCTATGTGCCAATTTTAGTTTAGAAAATTCACAATTCAATTGTAAGATCTTCTATTTTCAGTTCAGATTTCAGTTATAAGGAGTGAAATAGGACTTGCCAATCAATCGTGATTAATCACAAGTCAGAATCTACTCACTCTCCAAACGATCCGATCTAAATATTTGCGATTCAAACTCATGTTGACCAAGTTTAACTCATGGTCAATGCAACTTTGACTTGAGACTTGCCGATTAAAGAAGATTCATGTGATTGATTCTAATTTATTTGATTTTCAACCTTGACTCGATGAGCATGAGTTTTTCAAGTTTAGTTATGCCGCATTGCTAAAAACTAAACGTCAGTCATTCTAAAATTTATTTCTCATTTCTTAGGCCCAAAACGCATACGTCGAGACCTTCAGTAATCAATCACTACTCACTATTACATAGTCCAGACTCAATATTGGGGAACCGCCAAGGTGAGCCTAAGTCCAAACTCCATATCGGGCAGTCGCCAATGTGTGCTCTATCTATACTCCATATCGACCCTCAGGCAATCATTCATCACCTTCAGCGTGTGTTACCTTTAGGCTTAGCCACTTCACTATTCAACAATCAAGGTACATTGGCACTTGGCTTAAATAATAGGTATATTACTATATTAAAGTTTCAATGTCGTTTTCAATGGCAAGTTTCAAGTTTCACTATTCATCAGTTGAATGTTCAACGTATTCCTTTGGTTATGACTTTTCAACCATATAAATGGGGCTTAAATAGATTTTAAAAATGCACTAAGAAATGGTTTCATACCAACCATCAACCAAGTCATCAAGCATTCCTTCCTTAGCCCACGTCTTGCCGACTTCAAAGGCTTTAACCATGCATTCACAACTTTGGGTATTTTTGTTCTTCCAGAATCTGTTATTGATGTATTGGTTTAGTTACCTTATGAAAATGAACTTGCAAATTCAAGATTAGAATGAAATATATGTTGATAATATTTCCTTTAGGTAACATTTCCTCATATATACCTAATTGTGTTTCAAGGTCATAATGATATATTAGGTCGAAATGTGCTTGTGTTGCTGGACAGACTCCTCTTTGATCCTTAACAAAACATCATATCCTTTAAATATCAACCTAAAAAATAAATAACCATTATATTTAATATGGGAACAACGTGTAATAAGTAAACCAAAACATGGCATCACTGCATAATAGAAACACATATGGAAACCAAATATAAGTGGAAAACCATAAAGGGAGAAAACCACAAATTTGTTATTGTTGTGATGCAAACCAGCTCCTACCCCCTTATTACATGATTTTATGTAGGATCCAACCTAGAGGAGGATACTACCTCAATTTCTATGCAAGCCACAACATGCAAGGAAGCTCCAACTCCCATAAGTTTTCTAAAGGCTACAACCCATAAGAGGCTTCTACCTATACAAGCGTTCTTACCTGGTATTTATCAAGCCACGGCCTTAAAGGAGACCATAATCACCTCATACAAAATGAAAACAATATGTTGGTTTACCTAGTCTACAATTTTTGATATCTCTATCTCTATTTTTTATCCTTCTTCTACTTAGATTAGCATCACATCTGACTTATATGTTCAAGATAACTAATGCATAACACCTCAATCATCTCTCACCTTCTCTAACTCTCTCTAACCCTTCTGCTCTACAACCTTACACAAATTTATAAATGAACTTTGATGGTTGTTAGTATTCCACACACACTAATTTGAAATGACAAAACTTGTCACTTTTCATTCCAAAGGCTTCTCTTCAATTTCAAAATGATTTAAACTCTTGAATATTAAAATACATAAAAAAAAAAAATCATCGTATCCAAATTTCATGCATTTATATTCTTCATGTCAATAAAATAAATAAATAGCATGAATTAATATATCCTTTCTTTCATATTCAAATAGCCTTGCACCACAATATTCTTCATGTATTTTCTTTTGCCTTTGTATTTTCCTTCTCCTTTGCCTTACATCTCACTCATCATATGCATACATGTTTACAATTATCCACTTCTCCATATGCATAAGCAACCTCTCACCAACACCCCTTGTAGCATAACAAACCTATGAAAGCAAGTTTTAACAATGTGTTCTCCAACAATGCATGTTCATTTGTGCATATGCCATCATACTTTACTACTCCTTTATTCGTCCAAGCCATCATTACATAATATATATGCCTTGATACAAATGTTGTTCCTTTTTCCATCACATGTTTGTATTACATTCTCATTAAGCATCAACAAAATGCAACATAACCTCTCATTGTCAAACATCACTGCAACATACCTTATTGCTCTTGTTCTTCCTTTGTTGCTCCTTTTTCATAGCATCTTTGATGCTTTTTTGCCTTGTCGCTACTCCTTTTCCATCAATGATAACAATGCCATTAGATATTACCATTGCCCCACCTATAATTTTGAGTCACTTTGAGGTTAATTCCAATACTTAAAAATTAAACCAAGGGTGGAGTGCGGATTTTCATTTCATTAGGAACTCACTTTAGGAACTTAAGATGAATATCATCAAAGCTTCCCATCTCTATAGATAAAATCAATTGTGGTTCCCACAAATACCGTTTTATTTGACTGGAATGAATAGGTTGACCCTTAGGTAAAGAAAAGAAATCCATATTCTTTTCTACATTGTGAATTTAAAATGACATAGATGGAGATTGTGTAAGAAAACAATATTTCAACATGAAGGCTTTCCCCTTGGAAGTAGTTATTAAAAATAGTCCAAATGTCTTGATCTAGCTTCACTACATAACTAGAATTGTAAGGTCAAAATCCTTAAGACTAAAGTAATCCAAAGTCACAAAAGTATTAGGTAAATCATCACCATAATTTAGCAGAATGCCATCAACCATAAAAGAGATAATTCTTAAGTATGATTACTCTTGAAGATTAATTTTGTTAGTGAATTTAGACACTTAGGAGTTAGTTAAGTTGAATTTGGTTTAATGTGTCTATCAAATAAAAGTGTGTTTCCTCAATATGCATTAGTTGCATTGTAATTCAAGATTCATGATATGTTCTAAACATAGAGTGACCCAACTACTAATATTATCTTCAATACTAATGGTTATTGATCCATAAATTAACATAGACTCCTTTGTGATCTTTATATAAAGAGCATGGAGGGTCCGTTATATCATATTTTATCACCCTTATTATAATATGCATGATTTAACCTAATGATATCATTCCCTTCCATTTTGTACCTTTAAAAAACTCTTTAGAAAACAAAACTGAATTGACATATGCAATTATTACTTAAGAAAACTATGTATATATGCTATTTTTCTTAAAATAAGTAGTGTATGCCTTCAATTTGTGCTAAAAATAAATAAATGTGCACATAATAGTGTGTTTCAATGTAGGGTTTATGAATTTAATAAGATTTTTGGTCTTGTAACTTGTCCCTAATGACCCAAACAACCTTAGATGAGTAGTTAATGATATTCTGAGAAGAGGAGGTGGGTACCCTTATTTGGTCTAAGTTTTCTTCCTTTTCCACATATGTGAAATCCCCTAAGTTTTTTAAATAATCCTTTTAGTTGAGAATCCCTATTTCCTTGTCTCTAGATCATTCTTCTAGCATTGGAAAGTGACTCCTCTTTTATTTTTTTGTCCTGAAGAGGAAGACATAATCCTTTTAGTTGAGAATCCCTATTTCCTTCTTTCTAGATCATTCTTCTAGCATTGGAAAGTGACTCCTTCTCTTTTATTTTCTTTGTCATGAAGAGGAAGACACTGTAGAGGAGATTTTCAATGGTTCCAGTTAAAGGGGATCATAACAATTTTCTGAGTAGTTCTTACAACAAAGAAACAAAGAACCAGGTGTTTCAGAGCCCTATATTTTTTTTACTTCATCAATAAGAGACTCATTTCATTATGTACTAATTTTAAGTATTTTAATATATATTATTATGATCAATTATTTTTTTGATTTCTTTCATTATGATTACTTATGTTTTCTTAAAGTATGTTGTTGTCATAGGTTGTTGTCTCTTTTCATTGTAAGATCCCAAATAATATCTTGCAGTGAAAATGTTTTGCAAGTGGATCTACTCTAGCCTCAAGATTTCTCGGTAACTTATCAAACTCTAATAAGTAGCTATTAAATATTTCTTCATTGCTCTTTGATTGAACTAAGTTTTTCTTCCATTTTTTTATTATGGTTCATAAACCTATCATTAGGAGTTATTGCCATAAATAGAATTGGCAATTGTAATAGGGACAAGCTTATTCTATTTTGTCTCTTAGGGTTAGTTTGATTTCTTGTGGTTAATTTTAGCTTTCTTTTGCTCTCTATTTCAGTCTATAATTTCAATACTAAGCCTTGTTTACAATACCTTTGCAATTTTTTTTGGGTTCATTAAATAAATTTTTGCATAATTGTCTTTTATACATTTTTTTTGTCTTGAAGGAAATTGCATATATACACATGTTTCTTGAATAATAGTCACATAAATACACATGTTTATTCAATAGCAATCACGTATATGCCCCAGAGGTAGCAATTTTGACCTTCTAGGCTTTGAGGGTCCCATGGCTTCTATATGAGTGTTTTTTTCTTGTATTGGGTATTTTTATTTCTCTAAAAGTCTAAGAAATTTATTTTGATTGTATTTTCAAAATTATAAATAAGTTCTCTTTGTTTATAGGTTTAGGCCTTTAAGTCTTTAAAAGGTACATTCTTTGGAAAAATATCTTGTGTTTTTAGTGTTAGAAGTAAATTAAAGGAGCAATGAAATACATAATTGTTTTTTAAAACACAAATACAAAAATGCATAAAACAAGAGAGAGACAAATATAAGTGGTTCACCCAATTTGAGCTAAGTCCATGAAGAAAAATTAGTCCTTCCTTTTATATTATCCAACTAAATGAAGAGATACAACCAGTTGTAATTTCATCTTATCTCTCACATAGTCTCCTCTCTCTTTAATAATCATATACATGTATAAAGCAATTCCATCATATAAAATAAGGTGTTTCCTTCTAATGAAAAAAAAAACCCTAAATTAAGCATAATTTCTACTGTCAAATCATCTTCCTAATGAACTACCTAGATTGTCTACAAAATTACAATATTTTACAAGGCACTTTTTCATCTATTTTTAGCTTTAGGCACTGCTCGGAACCCCTAAGAGGGGGATCCAAACATGCAACTGCCCCCCCTAGACCCCCCAAGCAACAATAGTGGGAGGGAAATCCCACCCACACCCCCTCTTGGTGTGACTCAAACAAGACCTATAAATAAGGAAGATAATTTCACGCTCCACATCCAACATTTAGTTCTTGTGTTTCTTTATTATTACTTTCTACATTTCTTAATTCTCATAATCTTGTTTATGAGCTTTGATTCTTTCTTCCTTGTATCTATTACCTATAAAGAAGATAATAGAAAAAAAAATCTTGCTTTGCATAGGGGTTACATTTCCTTTTTACTTTTTTGCTTCTTTTGCAACAATGAAAATACAAAAAAAAAGTTTGTTTGCTTTAATAGTTCATTTCTTTTCATGTCACTAATACATTGTTGTCAAATGTTCAATCTCATAGGAACTGTACTTGGTTGCATTTTTAGATTTCAGAAAGAGAAGTTATTTTTTTATTTATTTCTAGACAATTTCTAGAACATTTCAAAAAGTTCAAAATCAACTTAGTGATTGAAAAATAATTAATTGCTTTTACAGTAATTTTTCTTATAATTGGTTTTGTGGAGTCTTAAAACATCATGAGATGTAATATCATTTCCTTTTGAGAAAACAATTACCTCTAAAATAAACACTTGAACATAAAACCAACTAGACTTTTTTCAATTGCAATACATCAACTTGTAGTCTATGTTGCATGCCCTAGGGCCAGGATTGGAGATTAAACACTTGAAGGCCACCAAAATAAAACATAGTATCATTAAAGAATGTTCATAGTCCAACATTGTATACGTTTTTTCGTGGAATCTCCCTTAACATAAGAGTAAGCACTAGGTTGTGTTTGGGTAAGTGAAGAGTGGTACCACCTCTCTAGCATATCTTGATGTTTGTGAAGTAATATATTTATGGGAAATTTTATTGGGAATGATCCTCTATGGATCTTTATTTCATGAAATTTCAAGATGAGAAACCTAGCCCACATGTGTGATTTTGACTAATGACACCCCTTCTAGTTTTCGATTACAAGTTTTCATCTTAATTTTCTATCCTAGATTAAGAGTTGGCATATTGGTTGGTATTTTAGTTATCATCTTAGAGAATTAAGACGTTTAGAACAAATAATGGTGGAAAATTATGTGGAAGTCTTAGAATTTTGTAATAAATGAGGTATAACAAGGTGAAATACTACTCCATACACACCTTAGAATAATGGATTTATAAAAAGGATGAACAAGATTCTGCTGCAGAAAGCAAGAAATTTTCTGTCACTACAAGTTGAGTGGTCATTTGGAAGCAAAGTGTTGACGAATTCATCTAAAGCTTCACCCTAGAAACCAGGTAACCAAGAGTAGAGTGTGAAGAGTGAAGAGTAATGAGTATAAAGTGTTCCTTTCATCTCTAGTCCAATGAGTATAATTTATTCAAGGAGTTGTAGTAGCAGAAGAAGTCAGCCTCACTAATGAATCAACTAGTTGTTCAATGAAAGTAGGAGAGAGAAACAAAGGATATCAAACATGGGTTGAAATTTATTTTATTATGAGCTAGTTAAATAATGACAGAAGAATATATAAACTATATTACTAGATATAAAGCCTCCTACAACCACCATATAGGGGTATGCAAGACTATCATTCAATTGACATGGTTGTAAAGAAATTTTTCCATGCTAGGAAGTAATTGGCCATTATAAAGAAAGGAGCCAAATGACCTTGTATGAAAATTTTACTTGATGACATAGATTGTTGGGGTCATCCTAAATAATAAGATCAACATTTGACTTGGGTTCATTAACTACCAAGATTGACCATATCCAAGTTTCAAAGAGATGGTAATGGCTACTAATTGTAGAGTTTAGATTTGGATATTTCTAAGAGCTTAGAATCAATGAGCAATCTTTTTCATTTCATGAACAAGTAAGCCAAAAATTACATCCAAAGGTATAGTTAGAAATAGACCCAATAACTAGATCCATCAACCAAATTCAAAGCCATGTTCCAAATAAGTAGAAAGAATGCACATTGATCTAGATTGATTTTTTATAATATTTTGAAGACTAAAAAGATTCTCAATGTGAAGATGTGATCTGAAATGGATATGTAATGTCCCCACACTCAAATGATTGAAGAAGATAGATTTTAATATAGACATTTAATAACCTATAAGAGGCTGAAGCTTTGGTAGATAAGATTCCACCAATAACACAACCAACGACTGCAGTATTAATTATATCATGTTTATTCCTTGCCTTCTCAATAAGGAATTATCTTCACAATATTTTTTATGTTTTATTTTTTTCCTTAGCACTACATTTTCTTATTATACATTACTTTCTCCTTTCATATTTTTAATTTTTCCATTTCCATTACATAATCATGTCAAACAATAACATTAATGCTTCTTTTGAGGAAATATTATGAGATAAAGGGGTGCTAAGGGTTTAAGTAATAACAATTCATTTTTATCATAAATTATGTAATTTGTTAGACTTTAAGCTTCTATGGTAGTTTTTTGGAGTAGCAAGATCTAGATTATCCACAGTATTATGTTTCTTATGTCGATGTTTTGAACCCCAAAGGGGGTCCATCATCAGGACCAAAATTGATAGAATATGAATGATAGTTATCTTGAGAGAAGAATCTTCTGACCAGTGTATATATAAAAAAACCCTAGAAATTTTTATATAGAAGCCGACCATTACATATATGAATTGAAGTTATATAGGGTTTAACTCAATTTTAATGAAAACTCCTAGAGAAACAATGGGACCTTTTATTTGTTTAGAACAATGACTAAAGGAATTGAGAGAGAAACAAAGTGACAACGACTCATTTCCTCCCACTTGTGCATCCCATGAAACAATGTTAAAGGCTAGCCTCCAATGCAACCAAGATATTTCTAAATATAACAATAATGTTACTATTAATACAATTTCCTCCACAATTCCTTCAAGTTCAATTCCTTCCTTCTATATGTCCATCTTGTAAGAAGAGAAATTTTCTAGGTGCACTTGTTGATTTGTTTAATATAAAAAGTAGGGAGGGAAATGATCATGCCATAGTAAGGTTTCAACTTGAATGTGAAACCCATTTAATGATTCTCATTTCCCATATTTTCACCTACCCACACACAGTCCATTACAACCTAGATGTCTGCCTTGTATTTCAATGTAATGGAAAAGAGTGTTTACTTTCTTCTAGATTTTATTATAGCTCAATTGGATTATATCCCTTTCTTCTGAAAAACCAATGACAAGGACAAATTCATGAAATTGCAATGAGCGAATAAAAATTCCCAATATAAATGCCTCAAGATTTCCAATTTCACTAAAATTTAATTAACTAAAACACAATGCAACTTTAAATGTATCTTAATATCAAATCCCATTAATAAAATTGTTGAAGTGGATGGTGTAATTAGGGAGGAATCCTTGAATTTATCCTTAGATTTGTATGAAAGATAAACATATTGAAATTCACATCTAAATTTTTTTTATGAGAATATTTCTCACCACTTTTAACACTAAGCCACACATATTGGAATACCATATGCCAACATAGTATAGATGATATTTTCATTGCCCCACCTAGAATTTTGAGTCACTTTAACATTAATTCCACTACCAAAAAATCAAACCAAGGGTGGACTATGGATATTCATTTGGTTATGGATTGGCTCTAGGAACTTAAGATGAAGATTTCTAAAGCTTCCTATCTCTATAAATAAACTCGAGCATGTTTCCCCCAAAAACCATTTTCTTTGATTGGAATGAATAGAATGACCCTTCATTAAAGAAAAGAAATCCATATTTTTTTAGAGATTGAAAATTTCAAGTGACATAGATGGAGATTGTGTAAAAAAAAATTACAACATGAAAGCTTACCACTTTGAAGTATTTATCAAACATAGTGCAAATGTCTTGATCTAGATTCACTGCATCTACTAGAATTGTAAGGTCAAACTCCTTAAGACTAAATTAAAGAAAAACCATAGAAGTATTAGGTAAAGAATCACCAGAATTTAGCACAATGTCATCAACCAAAAAATAGGTAATTCTCAAATACGGTTAATCTTAAAGGTTAATCTTGTCAACTGGAATCAATCGAGGAGGACATGTAAACTCGGCCTGAGAAAAGTTCATCAAATAGTAGATAAAAATATCACCTACAAAAAAACTAAGATATGGGTGAATTTCAACACTACATCCACAAGTGAACCTCAACATATCAAACCCACGAGAACCATGCATGGCCTAATAGTATGACCTTGTGATGAGATAGGGAGGTGGACAGGTCACCACCAACATACTTGATAATGAATTTTTAAATTGGTGGGAAAAATAGATCATAACAATTGTTGACTATCCATATGTATGCTTGTATTTTTGATGAAATCTAGAGCTTGCCATACCTCCCAATGCCATGTGGGTGACATAGGTGTCATATTTTTATTTTAAAGTTATGTAATTTTTATTGTTGTTCTTTTTATAAAAGTAATTCAAGAAGCGGGGAAATATTTCTGATGTGGACAAACATCTAACAAAAAATATTGATTATGTAAATGTGGGACCAATGTGACGTAAGGGTTTCCCGCATTACTCATGATAAGGTAGGAGAGAGGACCAAAATAACAAATACATAGACCAAATTATTTGAGTTGTGCAATGGATCTCGGAGAGTTTTACTCACTAGATACCAATGGCACAAATCAAAGAGATCCTAAATCATATATAACACTTAGTACTGGCATTGGTGCACCTTTTCTGACAGGTGGCCAACACTATAGTATACTGCCATGAGACCTAGACCCTCAAGCCTAGATATTATGTATTTTATAGTATTTGGTTAGATACATGGATGATTTTTATAGTATTCGGTTAGATACGTGGATGTATGATGAGGGGAAATGAGCCTAATTTTGTAGGAAATATATTCACATTTTGTGTTTGATGAATATTTAAATTTTTTTATGATGCTTTCAGTTTTTATGAATGATGTGTGTGTGCGCGCACACGCGCTAAACCAATACATAATTATTTAATGCATTAGAAACATGATTTCTAATTCTAGAAATAGGAATAGGGTAATTCTTGAAGATTGAGTGTGAGAAACTCTCTTATGTACAAATTTTCTTTTGCATTATAAAATGGCCTCAAGTGGCCATGTTGGTTGGGCATGTGGAATGTTTCCATCTTATAAGGTTTATATCATATAAAAATATTTGCATTATGATATTTGATCTAGTTGTTTAAGTAGTAACTAACGATATTCATCTTGTATGGAATGCCTTGTTTCCTCAAACAAGTATTAATGGGTTGCAACTAAACAACTACTTGTACAAGAAAATTCAAAGTAAGCGAAGGGTTAGTTTGAAGAGAGAACATGTTTCTCATAGGAATATGCTCATAGATTTACTATATTTGAACTTCCAAAGGATAGTTTCAAGGCCAAAATTTTCACTATCAAAATTTGGGACACACAAAGACTCACTTGGAACACACTACATGATGGGTTTATAACCAAGCAGAAAAATTAATAAGGACCTTTTCAAAAGTAAAAACTACATATTAGTTCAACTATAGCACCAAAAGCCTTTCTATAAGTTGTGAATATATGATGCCCATATCAATGCAAAGAACATTGGCTTAAGTAACTAGAAGTCTCCACAACATTAATTATGCAACCTATTTAAGCGGGTAGAGAACTTCCCTAATAATTAAGATAGATAAACTTGAAATAAATAGTCTCTTAGCATAGTTCTCTTTAAAATCCTTGCTAAAACAATCTAGATAGGAATATAATATTTCCTTAGATATTTGGAACCTTAGAAATACTCATTCATTTAACCACAAACTAATGGATTCTCTCTCTCTCTCTTATATATATATATATATATCCCCAAGGGATAGTTCAATTGGTCGAGTTCCCATTGCTAAGTATATTGCCAATTGGGAGTTCACAGGGTTAAATCTCCTTGACACCCTTAGGGTTAGGCTCGACCAGATAATTCGATGGGTAGATCCCTTTGGGTGGATCTTCCCAGATTATTATTCGTGGATGTAGCGGCCACTTAGTGACAGTGAACCACATTTGGAAAATACATACATACATAGATATATTTTATATATATATTTATTATTCATTTATATTTGATATAGATGTTTGAGTAGTAACTAACGATGTTCATCTTGTATGGAATACCTTGTTTCCTCAAACAAGTATTAATGGGTTTCAACTAAATAACTACTTGTACAAGAAAATTCAAAGTAATTGAAGGGTTAGTTTGAAGAGAGAACATGTTGATCATAGGAAAACCCTCATAGATTTAAAAACTTTGAACTTCCAAAGAATAGATTCAAGGCCAAAATATTTCACTAGTAAAATTTGGGACACACAAAGACCCACTTGGAGCACACTATATGATGGGTTTATAAACAAGTAGAAAATTCAATAAGGATCTTTTCAAAAGTAAAAACTTCATATAAATTCAACTATGACACCAAAAGCCTTGATATAAGCTGCAAATATAGTGCCCATATCAATACAATAAACATTGGCCTAAGTAGCTAGAAGTCTCCACAACATTAATTATGCAACCTATTTAAGAGGGTAGTCAACTTCCCAAATAGTTAGGATAGATAAAGTTGAAAGAAGTAGTCTCTTGACATAGTTATCTT
>APFE030055171.1:0-10099 GCA_000404065.3 Pinus taeda | reverse complement strand
ATGGCCAGTCCTCAGCTATTAAGTTCACCATGGAAAAAGAGGTAAATGGCAGCCTCCCTTTCCTAGATATTCTTATTTCTAGGAGGAATGATGGCTCTCTCTCCCACGCAGTGTTCCGTAAGAAGACGCACACAGAGCAGTATCTTCACGCTGATTCCCATCATTTTCTTGCTCAGAAGATGGGTGTTCTTAACACCTTGGCTACGCATGCCCTCAGGATTTCGGATAAAGAAAGCCTGGAAAAAGAGAGAACCCACCTCCTTGATGTCTTTATGGCAAATGGATATAGCAGACACCTTGGTCGGAAGGCTTTCCTTACAGCTTCTAAAAATGCGTTTAGTAAAAACGAGCCTAAGGAGCGCCACCCAGGTGTCCATCTTCCATATATCCAAGGGACCACTGATAGGATTGCTCGGATCCTTAGAAGGTTTGATATTCCCTCAACCTTCAGGCCCCTCAGAACCATCCGTAACTCCCTGAGGTCTGTAAAGGATCCGGTCAACCCCAAAGACATGAAAGGTGTCTATTTGATTCCTTGCTCATGTGGGACCCCTTATATAGGGGAAACAGGGCGTTCCATCCAGTAGAGAATTTGTGAGCATGCAGCGGACCTGAGGCATGGTAGAATAAAGTCCTCAGCTTTAGCAGAGCATGTGGACAAGACTAAGCATCATGTCTGCATAGAGGAGGCCGAAGTCATTGCCAGGGTAGATCGGTTTCATCATCACAAGTTAAGGGAAGCTATTGAGATAGAGCGAAGACCCATCAATATCAACCGAGATGATGGGTGGAAGGTAAGTAGAAGTTGGATCCCAACGCTGTCGTCTTAGGGTTTCTTCCTCGCCCCGCCCCCCCCCCCCCCCGGATGCTTTCTTTGGGTGGGCGTGGTTTTTTCCTTGTTTCCTTTCAAGCTTGTAATTATTTATCGTTGGCAGCATTGCGTTCTTCCCTATTTTTTTCCGGGTTCCTCCTGTCTCTTTTTATGATTAGCGTCTTCTTAAGCGTTAATCTAATCTATTTTTATATAGAATTTTTCTCTGATAAAGGTCATGTTTCCAGTTTTAGTATTTTGATTTTTTTTTGGTTATTATTATTAGTATAATTAAATTATGATGTATTCTTGGGTCTAATCTTATTTATATTTTAGTTGTGATAGCTTCCAAAAAACTATGCGCTTGATGATAGCTTATATATACATACATACATATACAAGTATATCTAGATATAAATTAAATTATTTCATCTCTTACTAGTCAAAATAACCCTTATGATCGGCTTACCAACAATAATTAAAACGTATTTATTTAAGAAATAACTTTATAAGAATATATATCTTAAATTATTCATTATGAATAAGTTATTCTAACATTAATAATTTAATAGTAAAATAACCATCAATAACTCGTTATTTTAACAATAAATCTCTTTTAATAATATTAGCTCATTTATTCTAACCTAATTTTCTTTGATTTCTAGAAATATAATATTATCATCTTATTATTAGATTTATTAATATATATAACCTAAATTACTCATTTATTATTTATATAACTGAAATTATTCATTCAAATGTAACCATTCAAAGTTTTAAATAACCTTTAATTTATTTAAACAAATAATTTTCTTGGGATAATATCCGCTTATTTATTAATCTTACCTAATTTCTCTCATCTCTATAATTAAAATAATAAATAATAATAAGATTTAATTTATTTATAGCCTTGGTCCTAGAGTCAAATATAGCTGTTATGTAGCCGTTAGAGTCTCTACTCAGCCTATTTAAAATGCTAAAGCCTGATCTGTTTCTTCAACTTGTCCTGACGATGAACCACACTAGTTGGTTCGAAACGCGTCGACAATAATTTTCTTATGTGATTTACGCCGAAGCTCTTTTTACAATTATGATGGATCACAGAAGCCTCAATTCTACAACAATTGAATTTTTTGAGGCTTGAGAGCGAGTTTCAAAGTCACATGTTGATGTGAAGTTCTTGTGGCATACTCTGTCTTTGTGAGGTGTGTGAAAATTCCTAGATCTAACAATCTCAGGAATCCTACTGCAACCAGCTGAATCTACTTCACCTAGATGGTAAATTACATCACAAACTTATTTCAGTGTTCTTCTTGAAATATTGAAGCAAATTACTGAAGCAGCCTACATCAAATTAAATATGATTATGAAACATAGAAACTGAGAAGGGAAATACAAACACATAGGACAACGTTATTTTTGGACAAAAGTCCCCGAAAAAACCCAATGCGAGAAAACCAGTGTAGTAGCTCTGAGGGTTTATTAATATTAAGCAGTAGCAAATTCTGAATACATCTTTGAATACCTCACAGGGTTATTCAGTTATAGAGAGAAATACTGACAGAAAGAATTGTGAGGTTACCTCACACTATCACTGGAAATCCTGGTTGATCTAGCCCCACATTGATTGCCCCCGATTTTTCTAGCTGCCTCTGAGCAATATCTGTGTCAGGCTTACTGTTAGCCCAATGTCAAGCTCTGCGGGGACTGCCTCGCTCGTTTGGTTGGTCGATTTGCTGCCCAAGAGATTCGATTTCTGCCTCTTGGCCTTACACCCCGGTTCCCGGCTTCTGAAACTCGAATTCCCTCTGCAAATTTCGGACGTCTCACTGGCTTATGTGTTGCCTCGACGTGGCTCTGCGTCAGCCCCTTTGGCTTAGCGCTGCCACTGCTGGATTACCCTTTGCCTCTCTCTGTTGATGATTCTTCAGCTAGGAAAATCACTCTCTCTGGAAGCTATCCCCGCCCCTCTGCTACAAGAAATCTCCTCAATCTTATTTTCTTCCTGAGAACTTCTCACTTCAGAAAATCGATTTCTTGATCTCTCTTGGTGTATTTTCCAAATGACCCTCAAGCTCCTTATATCTTCCTGTTGGACAACCAACAACCTAGATTAACTCTTAATCAAAGGCTCAGATCATATTGACTTGATCTCAGTCTTTTTCTAGAAGTTACACCCACAATTAGATTAATACCCATTAATATTTTCATTTTCCTAAGTTTAGACTTAGGAGCTCCATTAAAAATATTAATTATTTTAATAAAATCGTTCCTGTGTGGAATTTCCTATAACGGCTTTTGGGTTCTTTGGAATGCATGTGCCCAAGTCTGCTTTCAAAATTTGAGGCCTAAAACACATTCGATGCTACCCCAAATCAACACTCCCTCTTAGAGAGGAATGTGCTCTAGCAATATACTACTGCTACATACTGCTCTGACTCTAGAGCATCGTCTTCTGCGCTGCTGATCTCTGACATGCTGTCCACCAAGTACTGTGCTGTTGCTATAACTGTACTGCTGCCTTTGACATTGCCACTACCAATGCTACATCTGTACTACAACTCCCTCTCAAATGCTGCATCTGCTATGCTGCTAGCACTGCCACTGCTAACACTGCATCTGTACTGCAACTTAGTTGCAGACAGAAGCAACTGAAAAACATCCAAGATTACTCAACAAATTGTGTTCAATATGATACTACGTGAATGTTGGAACTTACTACTGCTAGTCTGTTAAAATTGGCAACTAAGGCCAAACTCCATGTGGTTCATCTTATTTATGGCAGCTGGTATTTTTCTTGGATTCCTCTCATTGAGAGGTGTAGGATTGATCTAAAGATCATCCGCTTTCGATAAGTATTCATGGAGTCATGAATTTATTTGTGTTATAAGACAATTCGACAAGGTTGGCCAACAACCAAACTGCCCCCACTTGTGCTCAACATTTTAGTATAAATAGAGGTGGCCTTCAAGTCATTTACACACACTCAAACTCTTGTGATCTCTCTCTTCATTTTGCTTTGGGTTTTGATGAAGGAGGGATCTAGAGAGAGTGCCCTAGGCTCTACGTTGCCCTAATGAAGAAGCCCTAACGCAAACAATGAAGAAACCTTAACGCAATCATGGAGGAGACTTCTATAGCGCAGCAAGGAGAAGTTCTAATTGCCCTAAAGCAGGTCTTGAAGAGACCCTATGCAGCTGTCCTTAAAAACCCTAAAAGCTGTCCTAGGAAAAGACATCTAACCGTAGAGAAAGGAGGGTCATGTTGGCCCTAGCCGTAGAAGAATAGAAGGACTAACACAACACTATAGATGTAGATGCATGATGTATAAAGGAGGCCTCAACGTGCCCTAGCCGTAGCCAAGGATGAGGCCTAATTATATGTGGAAGACAAGCCCTAAACACTGATGTATGAGGCTGAATCCACTGTTCAGTTTGTGCCCTAGTCACTGTCCAGGTGTGCAAATTACTAAAACAGCCTACACCAAATTAAATATGATTCTAAAACATAGAAACTGAGCAAGGAAATACAGACACATAGGACACCATTATTTTTGGACAAAAGTCTTTGGAAAAGCCCAATGCAGGAAAACCGGTGCAATAGCTCTGAGGGTTTATTATTATTAAGTAGTAGCAAATTCTGAATACATCTCTGAATATCTCACAGGGTTATTTAGTTACAGAGAGAAATATTGGCAGAAAGAATTGTGAGGTTACCTCACACTATTACTGGAAATCTTCACTGATCCAGCCCCAGATTGATTGCCCCTGGCTTTTCTGGTTGCCTTTATGCTGTATCTGCGTCAACCCAACGTCAAGCTATGTGGGGACTGTGTGACTCCTCTGGTTGGTCGATTTGCTGCCCAGGAGATTTGATCCTAGTCTCACACCCCGGCTCCCGACTTTTGAAACTCGAATTCCCTTTCCAAATTTCGAACTCATTGGCTTCTGTGCTGCCTCTGCGTGGCTCTGTGTCAGCCTCTCTGGCTCAACGCCACCACTGCTGGATTACCCTCTGCCTCTCTTTGTTGATGATTCTCTGTTGAGAAAATCACTCTCTCCAGAAGCTATCCCTGCCCCTCTGTTGCAAGAAATCTCCTCAATCGAATTTTCCTCCTAAGAACTTCTCACTTCAAAAAATCGATTTCTTGATCTCTCCTGGTGTATTTTCCAAATGACCCTCAAGCCCCTTCTTATATCTTCCTGTTGGACAACTAACGACCTAGATTAACTCCTAATCAAAGGCTTAGATTGTTTTGACTTGATCTTCGTCTTTTTCTAGAAGCTACACCCACAATTAGATTAATACCCATTAAAATTTTAATTTTCCCAAGTTTAGACTTAGGAATTCCATTAAAAATATTAATTATTTGAGTAAAATCATCTCTGGGTGGAATTTCCCAAAATGGTTTCCGGGTTCTTTGGAATGCAAGTGCCCAAGCCTCCCTGCAATATTTGAGGCCTAAAGCACATTCGATGCTACCCCAAATCAACACTCTCTCTTAGCAAGGAATGTGCTCTAGCAATATATTGCTGCTGCATACTACTCTGCTGATGTATGACATGCTGTCCACCAACTACTACGCTGCTGTTGTTACTGTACTGATGCCTTTGATGCTACCACTGCCAATGCTACATTTGTACTACAAATCCCTCTCAATGTTGCATCTGCTATGATGCTAGCACTGCCACTGCTAAAACAACATCCGTACTGCAACTCAGTTGTTGAGGGAAGCAACTGAAAAACATCCAAAATGACTGAACTAACTGTGTTTAGTATGATACTACATGAATGCTGGAACTGATAGCTGGTAGTCTCTGAGTTGACCCTCTAAATCTAATGCGCCGCTGTTGACTTCTACTCTGTGCCATCTGCACTGCTGTCAACTTTGCTTTGCGCTGCTCAGACTCTAGCGCTCCTAGCCACTGCAATTGTCTCCTCGACACTCCACGACACCATCCGACAGTTTTTCATCTTGCTACTGCAAAACTCGGCTCCCGTAGCAAGGTATTGATCCAAGAGGTGGACTACTCAAGGATCTGCCCATCTGTAGCTCTTTCGAACTACAACTCCAAATCAGCACACCTCCCTCCTGGAGGTATCTCGACTATCATGGCGAACTCCTTGTCGATCTTCACGGCTGCAACCTTAGCATTAGAGGAAATTTGATTTTAAAAGGTTAACATTGAATTTCCATGTCATAATGTGTTAGCCAATCAAAATCCTTTAAAATTCAAAAGAGATACAGGTGTGACTAGGCACTCACAATTTTTTTAATAATATAATTTACCTATCTTAAGTGTGAATGGTGCCCAAGTGACCCAAAACTACATTAAATATTAAAAATAATATTAAAATCTTATTTTATAAAAGTTATAGTATCGATAATTTTTTTTTTTTTCCTTCTCCGTAGAAAAAAAGTAGTAATTTTATTCATAGAGATAAAATTACATTTTGTAGATGGCAGAGGCATATGCAGATGGCTGTTCCTGAAATGACAGGCAGCAAAACAGAGAAATAACACAAAATAGCAGATCATTGTTCCTGTAATGACAGGAAGTAGCAAAAATAGAATAACAGAAAAATGATAAGTTCCAACATGTCTAAACTTTCCTACCCTTCTTCTTCTCCACCCGTCGCCATCCTCCGGAGTCAGGTGTGGATGTAATAATAGCTAGCTGATTTTTCATTGGGTTCAATTGAAGTTCTTTGTCAGATTCCGAGCCCTCTGATCCATGGGTTCGTTTGATGCCACTGACTTACATTTGTAACTCTGGTTGCAGATCTGAAATGTGTGGCCCCAAATGAGTGGTTGGGGCATTTACTTCCGGGTTTTGATTCTGTCTCATTTGAGTGTCTGGTTCCGTCTGGTTCTCTGTAGGCTCCACATTTATGTCTTCTTCTTCCAATGGGTCGGTGTGCTGCCAGCCTTTGGGCTTTTTTTGTTGTTTCTTAGTTCTCCTGGGGTCCTTTCTAGCAAAAGGGCAGTCGTATTGAAGGTGCCCTGTTTGCATGCAGCCCCTACACCGGAACGCTGTGTTCTCATAGTCAAGCTGTTGTATCCATTGAGAATTATTGAAGTTCAGCGTGATGTGGTCAGGTAGCCCCTGACTCAAGTCCATTTCTACACACATTCTTGCGAATGTAAATATTCCCCTTATAGCTCTGTCTTCATCCATTTTGAGGAATTTCCCAAGGGTGTTCCCAATGGCTATTAATACTTTTCGATGCCAAAAATGTAGAGGGAGCCCATGTAGCCTTACCCATACTGGCATCTTTGAGACTATCATTGTATTGGTGTCGAAATCAGAGAACCAGGGGGTGGTGAAAAGGCCAGCACTGCCCCAAAACCAAGGCCCCTGATTGATTATACTGTCTTTTTCTTGTTCTGTGTTAAATCTAACTATGAAAAACCCTTTAGGGCATAGGTATATTTCACAGTTAGATGTCCATGTTGAGTATATCCATTGGTGCAAGGCATTTGATTTTGGCCAAAAACCATTAAATCTACAAATTACTGCATTTTTAGATAAGTCGTTATGTAAACTTGTTACCTTTGGCATAGATACTTGTAGCGTTGGTGATTCTGGCTTCTGTTCAACAATGTAGGGTCTTGGTAATTCTGATGGTGGTGCTGCTGTATTTTTCATTTTGTCCTTCCCTTTTACTGCATCCCGAAAGGAACCTGTATTTATTGAGCTGGTTCTGGTGCTTCCGCCCCGCAGTCAGAGATTTAGAAAGATGGTTGAATCTTTGGCAAGGCCGTAGTGTTGGAGGGTTTGGTAGTCCTGCAAACTGTGCCCTGAGCATATGAGGTTTTGAAGATGTGCTGGGGTTTCAAGGAGGCCTTGGATTTCCTTTTTTAACTCAAGTATGCTCATTCCCTTACTGATTCACATGCAAAAGTGTTTGCCCTCGATCGATTTGATGAAGATCTGAACTAGATCTGTGTCCGTGCGAAGTGGATCAGTCTTGTAAGGCCCTCTCTGAATCGGATCTGGAAGATTGACTTGGATCTGAAATGCATGTGATTCTTCAAGTAGATCTGGTTGGTTCAAGAGAGAAAGCTGCTTCAGAGTTGAGCTCGTCTGAACTTACCGCCTGATAATTGCTTGCCCATAGATCTGGGTTTTTTGGAGGCCCCAAGATCTACTGGGCTTCTGATCTGATGGTTTGACTGCGGATCTGAGCATCTGACTCCCAGGCATGGTCAGGACGCCCGATTCAAAACTGAACCTTGACCCTGCAAACACAACTAGATTGGGTGAAATGGAAGGATGTGGACAGAACGCTATTGACCTTGTCGCAGAGTCGGGATCTTGACGTCGGATCTTGTGGATTCGATGAATGCAGATCTGTAATAAATGCAGATCTGTGACCCCATTGTGCAGATCTGTGACATTGAGCCCCTCTGCTTGGATACCGTTGAAATCTTTCTTCAAAAAATGCTCGCCTTCCTTTACACGTTCAGTGTCTCGAGCGCCAGAATCGAGTTTTAAGCCTTCATTTCCTTCTGCGCTAAGGCTGATGCCAACGGCCCCCGCAGAGGCGTCTTCCTTCTTCGAGGCTAAGAGTTTCGCTGGCATGGAGACCAGGAAATCGCAGATATCTATGAAACCCTCTGCATGCAGTAAAACTTCAAGATTATTCCAGGATTTGGGTTCCATGAAATTAACGGGAAGCCATGTTTCACACCCTGAGATTGACAGGTCGTCTGCGACAGAGAAAACATTCAGCGCGGTGGGCGACAGAGAGCCAAAAACCATTGAAACCCTCGTCTCCATCCTGTTGTCTAGTATCGATAATATTTTTAATGATGCGTAAGTAATTTGAAATTTTTAATTTACTTTTTAATTTAAATTTTATTAAATCTTGTGCAAACAAATTAATTTAAATATAAAAATATATACTATTATTTTGATAAAAGTGCATTTATTTCGTTAATTTAAATTTAAACTTTAAACTCACTTTTTTTTTTATTAAATTTTATTAAATCTTGTGTTAATAAAATTAATTGAAATATTATATATATTGTTATTTAATTTTATGTTGCATAACTAATATAAATTTTAAATTTACATTTTTAAATTTTAAATTTTACTTTTAAATTTAATTTTTATTAAATCTTGTGCTAATAAATTAATTTAAATATAAATTATATACATTTTATTTTGATAAACGTCACATTTATTTGGGTAATTTCGATAAAAGTAAAATAATAAAAATGATATATTAAAAATGTTAGACACACATGGGCAGCAAGGACAATATGAAAGAGAATCAGGAGAGTACATTTTTTATTAACAAGAGATATACATTTATAGTACAATATGTGACCGTTGGGTTTCACATCCCAAGGTCTCTTGGACTCCTTTTGTCCATTCGGCTTCCCCACTAACCCATTGAGGATTAGGTGTCCAACATTCCCCCCTTTAATCCGAAGGGTTATGTATGAGTCCAAGAAGAGAGCTGTAATACAAAATGTGCAAATATGCATGGCAGCACTAGGCTGAATGTGCTCTATGAAATGTTGGTATAAAGGGCGGTGGTTTAAGGATGACCACCAACACTGGAACGCTTAGTGCAGTTCTGCTAGAGGAAGTGCTCCTATTGTTTTGAAGAGTGAAACCTTCAACCATGAAAGGGAGGTCTCACCCCGAATAAAAGGGAGAACTTCAACCTGAAAAGGGAAGTCTCAACCTGTGATGGTTAAGGATGAGCAACAACTCTGGAATGCTTAATGCAATTCTTGGAACTCTTCCAAATCTGGCAAGAAGATGAAGTCTTCTGCTAGAGGAAGTGTTCTCAATTTTGTTCCTGGAATTCTTCCAAAACTGGCAAGAAGTTAAAGTCTTCTGCTAGAGGAAGTGTCCCAGATTGCCAACTGAAGGCATGTTCACGGGCATCTTTGTCTCTGGCTACAACTCTGAAACTGGTGTGGTAGGTTGTGGCTCAGCTGCTCAAGGTTGCTTGATGTGGCTTTGAAGCTTGTAGATGACCATCATTTCCCCCTCTGTCAGATACAAGGTGAGATGATGGAGAAAACTCAACTGCAAGACTGTTCAATACTCTGGAACAAGTGCTGACATGTGTTTGGAATGTCTTCTTGGTTGTTGATGCCCATTGCCAAGAAGCGATCCATCTAAGATGAATCTTTGTTCTTGCATGACATTTGTTTTTGAAGCATCTGTGTGAAGAATGGGTGGTTTTATGACAGTGCTTACATGGATGAAGATCAAAACAGTGATCTTTCAAATGGCCAACTCGGTCACAGTGTTGGCATTTCAC